>JAJIBD010025655.1:5000-65589 GCA_021461705.1 Cryptotis parvus
GTCATGGAAGTGGAGACCATAATTGTTACTAGTTTTGGCATATCAAATAAAACATGAGTAGCTTCCGGGCTTTGCCATGCAGGTGATATACTATCAGTAGAAAAGCTCTCATCCTGAGCATTTACTGATGAAACTTTCTAATAACTTAAGTGATTTTTAAACAAATAATTATGGATTAAACTATTTCGTTTTTTTTGGAGAATATGGAAACTATTCCCATATTTAAATATCACAGGTGTGACGCCTGTACTACTATTACATTCCAGTTTGCATTTTTAAACTTCTTTGGTCTTGTGTGAATACTAGTTTAAGTTATAGAATCATAAAGATTATTTCCGAGAAAACCCAGATACATTTAGTCAGTACGCTGGCAACAGAAGAAACGGTGACCATCATCTGAAATCCTTTCCGGAATGAGAGGTGGGAGCAGAAGGAAATGGAGACACAGAGATTGGACCTTTGCTGTGCAGCTGGAGAACATAGTCCAGCTGACTCACGCGGCACACTGGGACATGCTCCCCTCCACCCTCCTTACTTCCTTGTTAGCGTTTGTTCTGCTGCTCCTTAGGGTACCTCAATCATCCGTCCTCACTCAGAACTCCTTGATTAAACCTCTAATTTTTTCCCAAGTAAGGCGTCAGTGCTTGATGATTTGATCAACTCCAACCTTATTTTTAAAACACACTGATGCCTCTGTTTATATGTCAGTATAAATAGTGTAACCACCATGTATGAATTTTATTTGATGGTGGCAGGGTGCTCCCCTAGATGTACTCAGAGGCCCAGGTGATACATGGCCAGCTGGGCTTACAGTTCAATGCTCGGCCTTTTTGAATATAGTACTCTAAGTGGGCCGTGTGCCACAGTGACCACTAGGACCATCCCAGAAGTTCTCCAGGGGCACATCTGGAGGTGCTTTATAAGCCACGTGGTGCCATGGATTGGACCTGGCTCAGATGACCCTTCAGACATAATTACTTTTTTGGTTTGTTTCTTTCCCCATTTGATTATTTTACTTTACTAGATTCTTATTATTTTGTACTTCTTAAAAATATTTTATTATACGCCCGTGAGATATACAATTACAAAGATGTTCATAAGATGTTCATATTTGGGTTTCAGTCATACAATGTTCCAGCTCCCATCCCTCCACCAGTGCCCATTTCTCACCACCAATGTCCCCGCGATTCTCTCCTGTCTCCCCCAGCCCTTGCTTTCTCTCTCTCTCTCTCTCTCACTCTCTCTCTCTCCCTCTCTCTCTCTCTCTTCCTTCCCTTACATTGTGGATTACAATACATACATTTAGAGGTTGTACTTTTTTTTTTTTTTTTTTTTTTTAGGTCGCACCAGGCGATGCTCAGGGAGTTACTCCTGGCTCTGCACTCAGAAATTACTCCTGGCGTTCCGGGACCATATGGGATGCCGGGGATCGAACCCGGCCCGGCATGTGCCGGCGAGGCAAGGCAAACCTCACCCGCTGGAGCTATCGCTCCGGCCCCTAGAGGTTGTACTTCTACATTATGTCATGGCATTCATTCAGTAAACCAGTGATCCTATCAGCTTTTTATTGTTTTGGGCCATATCCGAGTTGTGCTAATGGCTTACTCCTGCTCTTTGTCCAGGGATCACTTTATAGAGGTGCTCTGGCAGGAATGAAGTTAGGTTTGGCCCCATGCAAGGCAAGCACCTTAACCCCTGTATTATCTCTCCAGACCATTTATTATCTATAAACTAATTAACTTTGGAAGATGAAACACGCCAAAATGATGAAGGGAGAAACCAGGCCAATAATATATCTTGCTTCATAAATGTATATCACGAAGACAATATTTATGTTAGTTGCCTTAACTATTTTGTTTGTATAAAATATTGCTTTTACAAATGCAGATGCTGGATCTCAACTCCCGTGTATGCCAATTTAGTAGCTCTTGTTGTGGTCCTGATAATATGCACATATAATAGCTCTCTAAGAAATTCTGATGTAGGTTATTAGATAACATACTGTGGAGATGCTTTCTGGAAAAGAAGCTTTTCTAGAAGAAAAGCTGGATTAGTTCTTACTTCTCACTTCTTTTCCTTTTTCTTTCAATCTTTCTGTGTCCCTGTATACCTTTTCACTTTTTCTACTTCTATTTCTAGACTGGGAAAAGGATTTTGAGTGCATACAGATTAATCCCACTTGAAAATTTCAAAATGTGAAAACCTGACAAATTTTAGTATTTGATTTTTTGTTTTGAGTTATTTAACTCTTGAGTGATCCTCTTAAATTTCAGACTGTTACATATTCTTGGGTGTGTATCCACATATAAAGAGTTTGAAATAATCATATAGCAGTATTTTGGTGATGGAGCAGGGAAATATATTTAATTAAATAACGTGAGATACACAGTTACAAAGTTGTTCATCTACCTATTCACAAGGGATAAATTTGATATCAGAGATTTTTAAATAGCTGTTTATTTTCTATTGTATTTTGTTTTTGGTAGGGGCCACACCAAGAGATTCTCAAGGCTTACTCCAGCCCTGTGCTCTGGGGACCTTATGTGGTGCTGGGGGCATTGAACTTAGGATAGACCATGTGTCAGGCAAGAGGGTTATCTGCTTCTATAACTTGACTATTGTTTCTCTTAAACTTATATCACAGTGCTCTGATATTTTCTTAATTACTTTTTTAAAAAAATTTCCCCCATCTTCTATGCATTATTGACAATTCCCTGTGTCCTATCTCTGAGTACATTAACTTTTCCCTCTGGGCTTGTTCACTCTCTGCTTTTGAGGTCTCTCAGTGAAAGGGACTCTCATTCATTGTTGGTGGGGATGCTGACTGGTCCAGGCTTTTTAGAGAACAATATGGGCATTTCTCAAAAAATTAGAAACTGAGCCCTCCGTATGACCCAGCAATACCACTTCTGGGAGTATGCCCCTGGGTTTCAAAAACATAGTAGAAATGCCATTTGCACTTCTGCTTACTGAAAAATTTCTTAAAAGTTGACATTAGCAAACTAAGAAGTAAAGGCCATTGGATTAGCATGGGAATGAAGATGGAGGTGACACCTGGGTGTCAAAATGTTTTTTCTATTGTTTCTTGCTCAAATCCTCAGGCAACCTTGAAAAGACAGTGGGTGCCCCAAGTAGCAGTGACTGAATAGGTGTCTAAAATGGACGGGAAATAACACCCCCTTAATGCAGAGGAGAGGAGCACATTGCTTTTTTTTTTTTAAAGTATATTATACCACCGTGAGATACACAATTACAAAGATATACAATTAAAAAGTTCATATTTGGGTTTTGGTCATACAGTGTTCCAGCACCCATCCCTCCACCAGTGTCCATCTCCCACCACCAAAGTCCCTGGTTCCTCCTCCCCCTCCCCCAGCCGCCTCCATGGAAGGTCTCTTTATTTCTTTCCCTTTCTTTCTCTTTCTCTTTTCCTTCCCTTCCAGACTATGGATTACAGAACATACATTTAAGGGTTGTCATTGTATCTTTTTGCCTGTATTTAATGCTCAGTTCTAGGTTGGTATTAGTACTTTCGACAATTGAACACATTGCTTTTTGTCCCTCATCATGTGCTACTTTGAGACAGAGGCAGACATAAGATATGTACGCAGGGAAGGGGAGATGAGTACAGGAGTGATTGCTGAGGCATAACACTAAGAGGAAGCCCTGAGCACCATGAGTGTGGCATAAAGACAAAACAAGACAAAAGATGTGCAACAATGAGGGGAAAATAAAAAGTCTTGTGTTTTCTTGCTACAAATCCCCCAAAGTGAGAAGTTTTTTTACAGTTGGAAAAATATAGCTAAATTAAATAATGTGGTGGGCCCAATTACAGAATATACACTGCATTGGAGGAATTAGTGGTGAACATAGCCACCTTTCAGAATATAGACTCTGTAAGAATGCCTATAAGCTTTCAGACAGATCAACAGAATCTCCCAATCTTCACAACATAGATAAAAATGTCAAAAAAAGTCCTCAAGTCTGGGTCAGAGAGATACTATAGCAGTTTAGTTGCTGGTGCTTGCCTTGCATGAAGCCTAGCTGGGTTCAATCCTTACCATGCCATATAATCTCCTGAGCACCACCATGAGTGCATTCCCAAGTGCAGAGCCAGTAATAACCCTGAGTATTGCCAGGTATGTCTCCCACATCCCCCTAAAGTCTTCAAGTCTGTAAAACTAAAAATAGTCTTCCATTTGTTCTCTAAGAAAAAATATGACTCCATGATGAAGGCATTTGTTTCATCTCACAGTATGAACTTTACACAAAGGCGTTTCCTCGAGATAACTGTGGCACTTTAGGAACAGATGTATACATTCCATTTTGTCATAAATATTTTGCAATAAATAGAGAAGCCTATTTCAAGCCCAGGTATGCTTGAACCAGAGACCCAGATGCACAGGGCAGAGCTGCTACCGGCTCTCCTGTGCTTGGCTGATCATGAGGTGTCTGGGAGGGGAGGGAGGGTGGGTTCTGGCCTGGCTAGCTATACCAATAGAGCCTTGGAAGGCGAGAAGAACCCCCCACCCTGCACCATGATGGCAGCCATTTTCAACATCTGGACTCCACAGTTCATCAGAGCTCCACCCAAGAGAGAAGCTGATCTCAAGCCTCCCCTCCCCCTGCTCACTAGAGCCCCACCCTAGAGAGAAGGCTATTTCAAATTTCAAGCCCAAGGCAGAGATGCTACTGGCTCTCCTGCAGGCAGCTGGTTTGTGGTTCATCAGTAAATGAATGAACTGAGGAGGCTACCTACTACTGAGAATTCCACTGCACACCAGAGCCTGGCAAGTTATCCATGCAGTATTCAATATACCAAAAACAGTAACAATAATAGACCTCATTCCCATGATCTGAATGAACTGTTTGAGACTCTTCATGTTCCTGTAGTGAGCAGATGCCCTTGGGCTACACTAGCACGTGACAGGTACGGGATGAATGGAGATGTTACTGGTGCCCACTCGAGCAAATTGATGAACAACAGGAAGACAAGTGATACAAGACAAGTGGTTAAAAACATGTGCTCAAGGGCCAAGATTTAATAACATTATCTTTTTACTGCTTCATCAGTATTTCTAAAGTGTGGACCTTTCCAGTGGTGCTTGGGGTACCAGCAGTCACTCTTGTCAGGCTTGGTTAGGCTGTGTGGACCTGATGGCTCTGTTGTCAAACCCATGATGCCATGTTCTGGATGCTTGGAGTTGCTCCAGGGCCCACCAGGGCTACAGTGATGCTTAGGGTGCCCACAGGGTATGAGGGATTAAAATTCCCCTCAGAATCAGTTTTGTTTTGGGTCCCACAATTGGCAATGCTCAGAGTTTACTCCTGACTCTGGGCTCAGGGATCACTCCCACAGGGGGCTGCCAGGGATCGAACCCAGGCTGGCTGTGTGCAAGAGAAACACCCTACCCACTGTACTATCTCTCTGAAATTGCATTTTAAAAAATAAGTGCCTTGGGGGCCAGAGCAATAGCACAGTGGATAGGGAATTTGCCTTGCACAGGGCTGACCTGAGTTTGATCCATGGCATCCCATATGGTCCCCGAGCACCACCAGGAGTAATTCCGAGTGAAGAACCAGGACTAAGCCCTGAGCGTTGCTGGGTGTGACCCCAAAAAGAAAAAAATAAGTGCCTTGTAATAAAGAATCACTGTATCACTGTATCCCCGTTCATCATCGATTGGCTCGGCGGGCACCAGTAACATCTACATATGTCCTGTCTCATGCTAGTAGAGCCCAAGGGCATCTGCTTGCTCCAGGAACATGAGAGCCTCAAACTATTCCATCAGGTCATGGGAATGAGGTCTAAAATTGTTACTGGTATTTGGCATAGTGGTTATTAATACAGTTCATTGGTAGTTATTTATATCAAAAGTCTAACAGTTTCATTCATCACTATTTCACTTGATCACTTGAATCCCATTATTCATCAATTTGCTCAAGCGGGCATCAGTAACATTTCCATTGGACCCTATCACATGCCAATGTAGCCCAATGACATCTGGTTGATTCAGGAATATGAAGAGCCTCAAACCGTTCCTTCAGGGTCTTGACAAGGAAGTCTGACCATCTTGTGGGTGGGCGTCCACGTGATCTTTGACATCCCGTGGGATCCAGTCGGTAACAGCTCTAGTCCAGTGGTCATCTGCAAATCGCATTACATATCCAGCCCATCTGATTTTCGATGCCTTGGCAAACGAGACAGCATTCCTGATTCTGGAATAGCGACGGAGGTCAGAACATCAGATTCCTTCTTTCATTTGAGTGAGGTGTGATATTCCAAGCATAGCTCTTTTGATTCCTCTCTGGGAGACCCGAATAGCATTCTCATCCTGCTTTCATAGGGCCCAGGTCTCTGAGGCGTATGTTAATGCAGGGAGAACGGTGGAATCAAAGAGATGTGCCCAGAGCCGGAGGTTCTTTGTCCTTTTAGCTATTTCTTCGATGCCTTTGAAGGCACTCCATGCCACTCTCTTCCTCCTGCGCAGCTCAGGTTTTAGGTCGTTCATCATGTTGACTTCTCGACCTAGGTACGCATAACTGCTGCATTCAGACATGTTTGTTCCATTGAAAGTGAAACATTTTCGTCATCAGCACAGTGGAAGAGTTGATGTTTGAATTCTAAGGAAAATAGTTTTGTGCTCTTGGAGACAATAGTTTCTTCTCCAAGAGACTATTCCCTATAGGTCTCCTGGACAAGAGGGAGACCTATAGGGACTGACATTCCAGAAATATTAATTGTCTACTGTTACTATTACAAATCACAGCGAACTTAGTGGCTGCAACAACAGAAGTTTGATAGTTCTGAAATCAGATGTCTGGCATAAATCTCAGAAAGCTAAAATCAAGGCGTGGGTCTTGTTGCTTTCCTTCCTTAGGAACTGGGTGGCATCATTTCCTCGTCTTTACTAACTTTTGAAGCTGCCCATATTTTTTTAGCTCAAGACCTATTAAGGACTAAATTAGAAGCCCTACCCCAATTTATTGTTGAAACCCTGAACCCAAGGTGACTGTACTTCATAGGCTCTTTCAAAAATATTTAATATAAAATAGAAAAATGTAACATATAGTCATTTAAATGTGGAAGCCTCAGGAAAACAACTGTGTTAGAAATTTGATCTGCTATAATAACTGCCTCATCTATAAATATGGCTTATATAATAGTAATTTCAGTTTAACGTTATACGCTTTGTGTAAAAGATAATTTCAATTTAGGCCCATGTGGCATAATAGCAATTGTAGATTAAGGGAGGGGCAATGTTGTTGACAGTGAGTGGTCTTTTATATTTCTTCACTGATTTTACTTTCTTAATGAAAAGAAAAAAAATATTCTTTTGATTAAAAATGTAGGTTCATAGCATGTTTAAAAATGTGATTAAGGTTAAATGAGGCCAAAGGGTGGGGTGCTAATACAATGGGCTTGGTGTCATTCTGAGAAGTGGGAGAGAGTCTAGGTCTGTGAAGGAACAGAAAAAAGTTCATGTGAAGACACAGTGAGGAGATGGACAGATACAAGGCAGGAAGAGAAGACTCACCGGAGCTCACCAGAAACCAGTCTTGCTGGCCCTTTGATTTTGTTTGTTTTTTTGCTTTTGCTTTTTTGGACCACATCTGGCTGTGACCTCTCCTGGTGATGCTCAAGCAACCCCCGACCTATTTATCTTGCCCTCTCTGGCCTCTTATATTAGACTTACAACATGCAGTACTGGGGAGAACAAATGTCTGTTGTTTCAGAATGTTTTCAACCATTTTCTGGCCATGTCTATGACTGATGTTGGTTTTAGGTGTAACAAGTTAGGAAAACTAATGGTTAAACCAGCCAGTATATACATTTTATTAAGGTAGCCTAAGCAGTTTAATTCATGACCTCTTCCTTCATATTCAATACCAGTACAGATTAATCACATCTTTCTCACACTGCATTACTCTTATTTCTGCTATTTCATATTTTTCTGTGACTCTCTTATCTTTCATGTTTCTGTTTTGGTGCTGTGTGCCTGGTACATGCTGAGAATGGAACCCAGCACACTTCTATTTTTAAGAATCCTTAAATCCTTAATGTTATTACATTGGTACAAGATGGATAATCTTTCTAGTGCCAGCTACCTAGCTCCATCTGTAGCTTCAATCTGCTTGTTAGGAGTCTAATTTATTCACAAGTTCTAAGGATTGGGACATGGTCATGTTTGGACCATTATCTTTCTACACATCTTGATTTCAAAATCCTTGCTTTGGAAAATGGAAAGAGACCATTTATATTTCTGGACATTGATGCTGAGCTTGCTCCAGTACATAAAGACTAAGAATGAGCCTGCACTTTGTCAGTGTGGCTGGTTATGAATCTCAAAGGAAAGGATTAATCTATGGGTTTCAACATTTCTCTTCATGGTGACTATGGAAACATCCCTTATTTGTATCCTCAGATTGTATCTGCATGTACTATTTGGAAGAGGAGATCTTCAACAGCGGGCACAGCTCCACATTGACTATGAATTATGAACCATGGACTACTATAGTAGGAAAATCAAGCTGAAATCTTGGAACTTTCTTTATCTACAAATGATTATATGAAAAGGTGTATTGCATTTCTAGTAGAATCATAGAAGTTAAAGCCATCAACAGACACCTGGAAGATTTAAGGGTAGTGGTTTCTAGACAGAAAGATTTTGGGGAATGAAATGAATTAAGTTATAGTTACTTTTATGGTGATTTTAATGGGCACTACTTTCCCATAAGTCTTTTTTTTAAAAAATTTTTTATTTTTACAATTACAAAGATATACAGTTTAAAAGTTCATATTTGGGTTTTGGTCATACAGTGTTCCAGCACCCATCCCGCCACCAGTGCCCATCTCCCACCACCAACGTCCCGGTTCCCTCTCCCCTCCCCAGTCCTCCTCCATGGCACGTTCTTTATTTCTTTCCCTTTCTCTCTCTTTGTCTTTTCCTTCCCCTCAGATTATGGATTGCAGAACATACATTAAAGGGTTGTCATGTGTATCCCTTTTTGCCTCTATTTAATGCTCAGTTCTAGGTTGGCATTAGTACCCTCGACAATTGTTAGCACACTGTTCCATTTTCTGTCTTACCTAGCCTCTGACTCCACATGTTTGTGATAATTTCCACCTTGGTCAAGACAAAAATCAGATAAAAATGGATTAAAGATCTCAATATCAGACTTGAATCCATAAAGTACATTCAAGAAAATATAGGAAAAACCCTCCCACGACATTGAAGCTAAAGGCATCTTCAAACATCACTAACAAAGCAACTAGAAGAAAAGATAAACATATGGGACTACATGAAACTAAAAAGCTTCTGCACCTCAAAAGAAACAGTGACTAAGATACAAAACAGTCCACAGAATGGGAAAGAATATTCACCCGAATACCCATCTGATAAGGGGGTTAATATCCAGGATATATCAGGCACTGGTAGAACTTTACAAGAAGAAAACAAACAACCCCATTAAAAAATGGGGAGAAGAAATGAACAGAAACTTCAGCAAGGAAGAAATTGAATGGCCAAAAACATATGAAAAAAATCCCATAAGTCTTTTTATACTGAAGAGTTGGTAGCTTCTCTCCCCACCTCCTGTGCAACAATGTGAGAACAGGAAACCATCAGCTTTCACGTAGCTAACCCAGCAGCCCACCTTTCTCAGCTTACCTCTGACTTCCTGCTAGTTCTCACGCCTGCTTCACAGATGTGAGACGGAAAATTGGTTTGTAGCTTTTTCTTTACTTCCCTGGTGATTTTTATGTTAATGCATTATTATTTATTTCTTCATTAATTTATTTACTCAATAGCTATTTACTCTTTAATATCTAATGAATGAGAGATTGTCTGGGTGTCATGGGTTCTACAAAAAAACAGCAAAGCATGTTTCTTTGGCCTGTAAGCTTGAAATCTAATAGAAAAGTCATGCGTGGAAATATTTAAAAATGATTACTTCCTATGACATTGTGTATGTCTTATCATGTGGTTAACATGGTGACCACAAATTTCAGTTGTTTATTTGTCTTTGATATATGTATTTCTGGTCTTAGAGAATGATTTAGAAGGTGGTGTATCCTTTTCTGTTTCTTTTTTGAGACGTGTAAGAGGATTGGTATTCATTATTGTGTATGTGTTTTGCCAGGGATAGGGTAGTTCAGTGGTGAGTGCTTGACTGCATGTGTGAAGCGGCCCTGGACTTAGTCTCTGGCACAGCAAAAAAAAATCTTATATACACGTGTAATTGAATCACCATGCAATAGACCATTACAAAGCTATTTATGATTGGGTTCCACCCCCGCCCCACACACACACCCACAACCTCCCTCTACTTATCTGCTCATATTTTGAAGAGTTCATTGCTATAGTTCTTTGGTTCTTGGTACTTTTATGAGATTTTGTTTTTGATTTAATATCCTTACTAGTTGTGAATAGCTCCATATTTTATATTTCTTCTTGGGTCTTTCTCTTCTTCTTGGGTCAACGGTTTGAGATTCTTCATATTCCTGAATCAACCAGATGCCATTGGGCTACATTGGCACGTGATAGGGTCCAATGGAAATGTTACTGGTGCCTGCTCAAGCAAATCGATGAATAACGGGATTCAAGTGATCAAGTGAAGTGATCTTGGGTCAATTTTGATTTTCTTCCTGTGTTTCCAAGGTGGAAAAGAAGAAAACTCCAACTGCCCTCTTTGAGTAGAATGGCATTTTCTAGGTCCCTGGAAGTGACTGGTGTATGCTTAAACAATGTTTAGACACTTCATTTGTATTTTTTGGTAACCGTCTTATTTCATGTATAATGTCTTCAGAGTTTATCTTTATTGGAACATGTGGCAGAACTTCCTTAATTATTACTTTTCTTTTTTTTTTCGCAGAGTTTAACATTAAACCCTGGTTTTCCACCCTGCAACACCACTGAGATACATCACCAGCCTGAAATCCCTATTTTCTTGGTCCCTAAGGATTGCTGTTGTGCTATTATTTGTACTTTCTTTATCCATTCATCTCATGATGGACATTTGAATTAATTGCACCTCTTGACTGTGTGAATAATTCTGCAGTGGACTGGCTGTGTAGGAATGTCTTTAGATGCTCCTTTAGTGTTTTTCCTCCTTTCAATTCTTTTGGAATAAGTTTCTACAAGTGAGAATGCTGAATTGTATAGTGTGTGTGTATCTGTGTGTGTCTGTGTGTTGGGGACCAAATTCAGGCACCAGTACATCTAAGCCATGCACTCTACCAGTGAACTACATGCCAGGATCAGTAGTTCTATTACATTTTTTTTTTTTTTTGGTTCACACCCAGCAATGCTCAGGCATTACTCTGCCCTCAGGAATTACTTCTGGTGGTGCTCAGGGATCAAACCTGGGTTAGGCGCATGCAAGGTCCTACCTGACTGTCCTATCACTCTGTCCCCTTGAAATTTCTTTTTTTTTTGAAATCTTCGTGCTGTTTTCCAAAGTAGCTGTATTATTACTTCCCAGCATCAGTACCCAAAGGTTTTAATTTCTCCAGATCTCCAAACACTTATTGTTATTATTATTTATTTAATTTTTCCTTTTTTAATTAAGCATTTTATTATACCGCCGTGAGATATACAATTACAACGTTGTTCATGTTTGGAGGTTTTGGTCACATAGTGTTCCAGCACCCCGCCCTCCACCAGTGTCCATTTCCCACCACCAATGTCCCCAATTCCCTCCCCCCCAACCATCGCCTGCCTAAATGGCAGGTTAATTATCTCTTTTCTCTCTCCCTCTCTCTCTCTTCCTTCTCTTACACATTGTGGGTTGCACTACGTATTACTTAGAAGCCATCATGTGCATTTTTTTGCCTATATTTAGTGCTCAGTTCTATGCTGGTATCAGCCCTTTCGACATTTATTCACACATGTTCCCTTCCTAACCTCTGACTCCCCACACGTTTGTGGTAATTTCCACTTTTGGTAAGATCACCTGATATATTTATGTCATGCAAATGAATGCATTCATTCTATGTCTCTCTCTTTCCTTCTGACTAATTTCACTCAACATGATCCTTTCCATGTCCATCCATTTATAGGCAAATTTCATAACTTCATTTTTCCTTCACCTGATATATTTATGTCATGCAAATGAATGCATTCATTCTATGTCTCTCTCTTTCCTTCTGACTAATTTCACTCAACATGATCCTTTCCATGTCCATCCATTTATAGGCAAATTTCATAACTTCATTTTTCCTAACAGCTGCATAGTACTCCATTGTGTAGATATACCACAGTTTCTTTATCCAGTCATCAGTTCTCGGGCATACTGGTTGTTTCCAGGTTCTGGCTATTGTGAATAGTGCTTCTATGAAAATAAAAGTGCGGATTGTGTTTCCGCTGTGTGTTTTTGGCTTCCCAGGGTATATTCCTGTCGGGGAGCACCACCGGGGGTCCCCGACAGTGCTGGGAAGTGAGTTCCCTTCTACCTCCGAAGCCTGGCGGGAATGGATGAAGACTCAGGAATCCGATGCAGTTTTAAAAGGGCTTTACTATCACAGGTTCCAATATACAATCCAAGAGAAGGGAAAACCTCCAGACTCTGGGTTCCCGGCTAGGCCCCAGTCAGGTGTAGGCCAAAATGGCTGCCACCACGTGTTGAGGCCCAACAGAGAATGGAGAGGATGGAGAAGCTAAACACCAAAGGAAGCTGAAATGGCAAAAAGGGGTAAAAAGAGAGATCTTCTTTCTTCTTGCAGCTTATTTTATAGCTAGAAATCCGCCCAAACTCCCCAGCCCAGCCCATTCTGGGCTGGGCTATCTAGAGATGAAAACAGGAAAATAGCTCTATAGAATGTAGCAACTTCAGGAGACCATCTGATTGTTTACAAGGACCCAGAGCTAATTAAAAGCCTCCTAGCAGAGCTGGGAGAAGCTATAAGCTAAATGTAACTTCCCCTGGCAGGAAGGATCAAATGCCCTCAAGTAATTTCTCCCAGCACCTCACCTAATATCTTAAGCCAATATCTGCCTGGAATTGCCTTTATAGGGTAGAGAAGGGGTTTCTGGGATGACATGTCTCTGTACCAAAGACTAATACTAATGCCAGTTAAATATTTCTCCAAGCCTTCACAAGAGTCTCGGTCTACTTCACGGTAGTTTTGTATTTTAGTTGTCTTTGAGTTATCAGGGAGCCATGCTTGCTTGCTTGGAGGCAAACAGCATTTCTCTCTGGTCTAATTACTTAGGGATCCTACGTGGCCAGGCAAATATGCTGGTAAGATCTAGTTAGTCCCATGATGATTGTGGTAGCATGGGAGAATATTTATACCAGCCAGTACAGAATACATGGTCAGATAAGACTGCTACATTCAGACTATCCCCCTATCTATGAAGTGACCTGCAGGAGACAATCCAGGGCAGATGCAGAGGCCTAGGCTTTTAGGTGTCCTGCAACACATTTTGATCTGATTTTTGTGCAAGGTGTTAGACACAGGTCCAAATTCATTTTTTACATGTAGTTGTCCAGTTTTCCCAGCACAACTTGTTGAAGAGCCTTTCCCTTACTCCAGTCTGGACTCTTTGCACCTTTATCAAAGATTAACTGATCATATCTTTGAGGGTGGGTGTCAGAATACTCAACTATATTCCATAGGTCCACAGGTCTGTTTTTATTCCAGTGCCATGCTGTTTTAATTACTGCTGCTTTGTAGTACAGTTTGAGGTTGGGAAAGGTGATGCCTCCCATCTTCTTCTTCTCAAGGATTGCTTTAGCTATCCATGGGAGTTTGTTATTCCATATGAATTTCAGGAGTGTTTGGTCAATTTCTTTAAAGAATGTCATGGGTATCCTTATAGGAACCACATTGAATCTGTACAAAGTTTTAGGGAGTATTACCATCTTGACAATGTTAATTCTCCGCATCCATGAGCAGGGAATGTGTTTCCATCTCCTCGTGTCCTCTTTTATTTCTTGAAGCAGTGTCTTGTAGTTCTCTTTGTATAGGTCCTTTACATTTCATTAAGTTGATTCCTAGGTATTTGATTTTCTGTGGCACAATTGTGAATGGAATCGATTTCTTAATATCCCTTTCTTCTCTTTCGTTATTTGTGTATAGGAAAGCCACTGACTTTTGGGTATTGATTTTTGTACCCTGAACTCTACTATACATATCTATTGTTTCTAAGAGATTTTGGGTCAAGAGTTTAGGGCTCTCTAAGTATAATATCATGTCATCTGCAAATAATGATAGCTTGATTTCTTCCTTGCCTATCTGGATGCCCTTAATGTCCTTTTCTTCTCTGATTGCTATGGCGAGTACTTCCAGTACTATATTGAATAAGAGAGGTGAGAGAGGGCAACCTTGTTGTGTTCCTGATATTAAGGGGAAGGCTTTCAATTTTTCCCCATTGAGAAGGATACTCGCTGTGGGCTTTTGGTAGATGGCTTTGACTATCTTGAGGAAGCTTCCTTCAATTCCCATTTTCTGGAGGGTTTTAATCATGAATGGGTGCTGGATCTTATCAAATGCTTTTTTCTGCATCTATCAATAGGACCATATGGTTTTATTTTTTCTCTTATTGATATGATGTATTATGTTGATTAATTTTCGAATGTTGAACCATCCTTGCATTCCTGGGATGAATCCTACTTGGTCATGATGTATGATCTTTTTGATGATTCTTTGGATTCTGTTTGCTAGTATTTTGTTGAAGATCTTAGCATCTGTGTTCATCAAGGAGATTGAACACAGATGGTCTGTAATTTTTGAACACAGATTGGTCTGTAATTTTCCTTCTTTGTGTTGTCTCTCCCTGCTTTGGGTATCAGGGTGATATGTGCCTTGTAGAAGCTGTTATTATTATTTAATAGTAATCATCCTGATAGTTGTAGCTTTAACTTAGCAGTTCTCTAATGTTGTTACTTATCATTGTGATTTTTGACTTCCTTTTCTAATAATTAGCTAAATTGAGCATGTTTTTATATAATTTTTGCACATTTGAATGTCTCCTAGAGAAATGTCTAGTGAAGCATTTTTCCATTTTATTGGCTCTACTATGTCCTTGGTTAAATTATGAATTATTTAATATGAGAGTGTCTTGGCTCTTTCTTAATTTTTATAAATTAAGACATTATTATTATTACTTTTTTACAGTTCCATTAGATTTATAACAAAATTGGGCAGGCGGGATGTACTGAAATTTCTCCTTGGATGCCCCTAAAGTCACCACCATTTTTGCATTCTCCAAAAGTGTAGAATATTTGTTATAGTTGAACCTACAATTTATAGAACAATTAAAAATTATTTTTATTATACCACCGTGAAATATACAATTACAAAGATGTTCATGTTTGGGTTTCTCTACAGTGTTCCTGCACCCATCCCTCCACCAGTGTCCATTTTCCACCACCAATGTCCCCTGATTCCCCACCCTCCCTCAGCCTGTTTCTATGGCAGGCACTTTCCCCCCCCTTCTCTCTCTCTCTTTCTTTCTTTCTCCCTTCTCTCTACACACTGTGGCCTGCAATACATAAATTTAGAAGTCATCATGTATATCCTTTTGCTCAGTTCAATGCTAAGTTCTAGGCTGGTATCATTATTTACAATAATTATTAGTACACTGTTCCTTTCTCTGTCTTACCTAACCTCTGAGTCCCACACATTTGCAGTAGATTTCACCCTCTGACAAGACTTCCTGATCCATGTATTGTCTGGCCTTGGATATTGGTATCATGCTATTTTTTTATATCCCACAAATAAATGCAGTCATTCTATATCTGTCCTTTTCCCTCTAGCTAATTTCACTCAGAATGATCCTCTCCATGTCCATCCATTTTTAGGCAAATTTCATAGCTTTGTTTTTTCTAACAGCTGTTTAGTATTCCATTGTGTAGATGTACCACAGTTTCTTTATCCAGTCCTCTGTTCTCCTGCACTCTGGTCATTTCCAGATTCTGGCTATTGTGCTATGAACATAGAAGTGTAGATGGTGTTTTCACTGTGTGTTTTTGGCCTCCCAGGGTATATTTCCAGGAGTGAAATTGCTAGGTCAAATGGGAGCTCAATTTCTAGATTTTGGAGGAATGTCCATATTGTTTTTCAAAAAGGATGTACCAGTCGACATTCCCACCAACAAAGAATGAGAGTCCCTTTCTCCCTGCATCCACGCCAGCACTTGTTTTTCTTGCTCTTTTGGATATGTGCCAGTCTCTGTGGTATGAGATAATATCTCATTGCTGTTTTTATTTGCATCTCCCTGATGATTAGTGATGATCAGCATTTTTTCATATGCTTTTTGGCCATTCTAATTTCTTCTTTGTTGAAATTTCCGTTCATTTCTTCTCCCCCATTTTTTGATGGGGTTGACTGTTTTCTTTTTGTAAAGTTCTACCAGTGCCCGATATATCCTGGATATTAACCCCTTATAAGATGGGTCTCTTGTCACTTGTCTTCCCGTTGTTTATCTATTTGCTCGAGTGGGCACCAGTAATGTCTCATTCTTTGGGAATGAGGTCCATTATTATTACTGTTTTTGCATATCAGATGGGTATTGGGTGAATATTCTTTCCCACTCTGTGGACTGTCTTTGTATCTTGGTCACTGTTTCTTTTGAGGTGAAGAAGCTTTTTAGTTTCATGTAGTCCCATTTGTTTATCTTTGCTTCCAATTGCTTTGTTAGTGGTGTTTCATCTTTGAAGATGCCTTTAGCTTCAATGTTGTGGGGGCTTCTCCTATATTTGATAGAACAAATTTTGATTAATACTTGGGCAGATCCTTGAGGAAAGCCATGTGTAAAATTACCATACAGCCCCCAAATGTTTTGGTATTATAGTTTCTTCACAGTTTAAGTAGGTAGTTTTGGGTACCCATATGTGAATCCCAGGCCTTATACTGGTTCCACACTGGTCCTGTCCCATAATGCTCATGCTCGTCCAGTTTTATGCTGTCAGTGCTCTTTGGTCAGTCTCACAATGCTGGTGTCCAGTGCTTTCTGCCCCTGCTAGCCCTTCTTTGTTCTCCATTTGTAGGCATGTGTGTGACAATTGCTACTTTTCTTACCATCTTCCAGGGCACAGACCTGGGGTCAAAGAGGAACTGTCCTGTGACATTTTTTATGCCCTTAGTTAATCTCTGTCCTGACCTATTCCTGCTGCCTGTGTCCCCCATTGAAAGGTAAAATTTAGAATGACCAGCTAGGTTAACAAGATTATGTGGTACCCCTTCTTCCTCCACTTTCACTGTCGCCACTGAAACAGAATACTGACTCACAAATTCTATAATTTACGTTGACATTTATTCATGGTGGTGTATATATATATTTAAAAATATTTTATTATACCACTATAGATATACAATGACAAAAATGTTCATGTCCGGGTTTTGGTCATACATTGTTTCAGCACCCATCCCTCCACCAGTGCCCATTTCCTACCACCAATGTCCCTAATTCCCTCCCCTCTCCCTAGCCTGCCTCTATGGTGAGTTCCTGATCTCTTTTCTCTTTCTTTCTCCCTCTCTCTCTCTCTCTCTTTCTCTCTCTCTCTCTTCTCTTTTTTCTTTTACACACTGTGGATTGCTATACATACATTTAGAGGTTATCATGTGTATCTTTTGCCTCTATTCAATACTCAGTTCTAGGCTGGTATTATCACTTACAATTGTTAGCACACTGTTCCCTTCTCTGTCCCACCCAACCTCCGACTCCCAGATGCTTGTGGTAGATTCCACTTTTGAAAAGACCTCCTGATCCATGTTTTGTGTGATCTTGGATATTGGTATTATAATATGTATATATATATATATGTATCTATATATTTATGTCATGCAAATAAATGCAGTCATTTTATATCTGTCTTTTTCCTTCTGGCTAATTTCACTCAACATGATCCTCTCCATGTCCATCCATTTATAGGCAAAATTCATAACTTCATTTTTCCTAATAGCTGCATAGTATTCTTGAGTTTGTACAATGTATTCCATTGCTCAATGTATACATGAAGTCATCATTATAATTTCATGTAGATTATGAAACTTCATGTGTTTATAAAGGTAACGACAGTAAATATCTTAAGTAATATTATTCCTTGTCTCCCTTTTTGAGAACTTAGAACTACTTCTACCCCCCCAGCTCCCAATATTTCACTATTTCTTATAAATAGCATAGAGACCATATTACTTTGCAGGCACTTTCTAGCTCCTCTAGGACATTTTTTGAGAGGAAAACTTTTCTTACTAATAAATCTCAATTGGATTTTTTGAAACTCATTCCTAATCTATTGCCTACCCTTGGGACAGAGTCCCATAGTGTCTTATTTAAGTTGCGTGCACTTCCAGAGTGTCTGGGCCACTTGGGCTCTAAGCTGAAATGAAGCCCAATGAAACCAAGCTGCCCCAGGGCGGCGAGAACTAGTTGTGACTTGTGTAGTGGGAATCACGGAACAATCAAGGAACTTCAGAGAAACTAAAGAAAAAAAAAACACTGTTGTCTGGGATTGATGTATTTTGTTAACAAAAGCAGGTGCTTCTTCTAATTGGAGAGCTAATGAAGTAGCTGGTTCTCCCAAAGCGCTGTGGGATGATTTTCCGAGGGAGTGTGGAGCGTCTGAAATGAGAAACCCGGGTGCAATTGTTTAGAAACATTTGACTGCTCCTTGGGCAATAAAAAAGTCTTTTTCCAGGATGTGTGACCTTTTGCATATCTTCCACATTCTTACTTCAAATGAACTTGCAGATGAACAAACACAACATTTCCCTGTATCTTCTGAATTGAAGGGCACTAAGTTTCTTGGAAACTGTGCTGAGTAGCAGAATGCCTAGAGCCGACTGAGGGCTAGTCCCTTTCTGCTCCTTCTACTCCATCTCTTCAAAGCTGTGTCTGCCATATGTATTAATACTAGATGGATTGTGGCCCAGACTTTAGCACTTTTTCAGAGTAGCTTCTAGTGTCAGACCGCCGACCAGCTGTGCTTCAAGAAGAATTGCAATTGCTCATCCAAATTTTTCTTCATTTCCCTTCTAGCCTTTGTTGTCTTCTAGCCACAGGCAAAAGTTAGCACCAATAGAATTTACAGCTGGAGAGCAGCACTAGGCTAGATTTCCTCTAACCAGGCCCTCTACTCTGATTTAAGATGATTTGGGACGTGGTTCTCAACTATGCCCAGGGTCGGGACGTGGTTCTCAACTATGCCCAGGGTCAGACAGTTCAATGCAAGGACCTGAGAATTCTGCGCTGCCTAGACCCGCAGTGCTGGGGCATACCAGGGCTATATCTGGTAGCATTCTGGGACCCCCAGGATTATACCCAGAAATGCCTCTGTGTGTGTGTGTGTGTGTTGTTGAATCGGGGGCTGGGGAAGGTGGCCATGTGGTGCTGGACCCTGAGTATGTGCTCTGAGCCCTGGTGGCACCTCAATTTTGTTTTGTTTTTGTTTTTTTTTAACATTTTATTATACCACCATGAGATATACAATTACAACGTTGTTCACACTTGGGGGTTTCGGTCACACAGTGTTCCAGCACCCCGCCCTCCACCAGTGCCCCTCAGCCACCACCCATGTCCCCAGTTCCCTCCCCCTCCCACATCCTGCCTAAATGGCAGGTTCTTTATCTCCTCTCCTCTCCCTCTCTCTCTCCTCCTTCTCCCACACATTGTGGGTTGCACTACGTACACTTAGAAGCCATCATTTGCATTTTTTGTCTGTATTTAATGCTCAGTTCTATGTTAGTATCAGAACTTTAGACATTTATTCACACATGTTCCCTTCTCTATCTAAACTAACCTCTGACTCCCACACGCTTGTGGTAATTTCCACTTTCGGTAAGATCACCTAGTATATTTATGTCATGCAAATAAATGCAGTCACTCTATGTCTCTCTCTTTCCTTCTGACTAATTTCACTCAACATGATTCTTTCCATATCCATCCATTTATAGCAAAATTTCATAACTTCATTTTTTCTGACAGCTGCATAGTATTCCATTGTGTAGATGTACCACAGTTTCTTTATCCAGTCATCAGTTCTCGGGCATACTGGTTTTTTCCAGGTTCTGGCTATTGTGAATAGTGCTGCTATGAAAATAAAAGTGCGGATTGTGTTTCCGCTGTGTGTTTTTGGCTTTCCAGGGTATATTCCCAAGAGCGGTATGGCTGGGTCAAAGGGGAGCTCAATTTCTAGTCTTTGGAGGAATGTCCATATTGTTTTCCAGAAAGGTTGTACAAGTCGACATTCCCACCAACAGTGTATGAGAGTCCCCTTTTCCCCACATCCACGCCAGCACTTGTTGCTTTTACCCTTTTGGATATGGGCCATTCTCTGTGGTGTGAGGCACCTCAATTTTGGATGGATCTACAGGGTACTACAACTTTTGGAATTCTGTAGAGAATCAGTGATGGCTTCTCCTGATACTGTCTCACTGTTCAACTTCTGCCTAATCTTGCTCCCCAACCTTACTTTCTTGGCCCCAGATGTCAATATAAAGAACATCCCGAAATAGACTTTTCCACTAATCTATGTTAACAAATACCAACATAAATACTCATTTCTTTTTATTTTCATTTTAGGTCACACCCAGTGATGGTCAGGAGTTACTCCTGGCTCTTTGCTCAGGATTACTCCTGGTGGTGCTTGGGGACCATATGAGATGCTGGGGATCGAACCCGGGTTGGCTGTATGCAAGGCAAATTCCCTACCTGCTGTGCTATCATTCCAGCCTAATAAATACCAATGTAAATACTCATTTCTGACTCAGAGTTTTCCAGGGAACCTATCATGAATGGATGAATAGGTGGTATCACTGTATCACTGTCTTCCCGTTCATCACCGATTTGCTCAAGCGGGCATTACCAGTAACATCTCCATATGTCCTGTCTCTTGCTAGTAGATCCCAAGGGCATCTGCTCTCTCCAGGAACATGAAGAACCTCAAACCATTCCATCAGGTCATGGGAATGAGGTCGATAATTGTTACTGGGATTTGGCATATCAAATATGACACGGGTAGCTTGCCAGGCTCTGCTGTGTGGGTGGCATACTCTTGTAATCACCTGTAAATCCAGCATTTATTGATAAAAAAATAAAACATCATCTGCAAATTAATCGACATAATACATCA
Source organism: Cryptotis parvus (assembly GCA_021461705.1). Taxonomy (NCBI): domain Eukaryota; kingdom Metazoa; phylum Chordata; class Mammalia; order Eulipotyphla; family Soricidae; genus Cryptotis; species Cryptotis parvus. The sequence goes on from JAJIBD010025655.1 coordinate 26,079, forward strand.
TATCAATGAGAGAAAAAATAAAAACTATATGATCATATCAATAGGTGGTTCAAAGAAAAAATGTGGATGGTCCCAAAAAATTCCCCAAGCAAAATCAAAACAAAAAATTACATGTTGGATTAGGATTCTGGAATGGAATCATCCAGGACTCGCCTGGGATCAACAATGAGATGATAGGTGGAATCTGGGCTGGCCCTGGAAAAAAAATGAGCAGTGTGAAGTGTTAAAATTTACCCTATTGGGTAGCATTGTTGGTCACTGGACGGGAATGCATTCACTGATGAAGTGTATTAAACATTTTATAACTATGAGAGGAAAGGTAACTAGAAAAATAATAAAATGAATGGCACGGTTAGGAGAGAATGAGGCTGTGCTCTCCGGGATGGGGTAGTGATATTGGTACCTCCTACAAGTCCCGAATAGACAAATTTCCCTGAGTCCCCAGGAATTTTCCGCCCACTTATAAATGCTGGAATTTATTCCTTTCTTGAAGATGAAGCTAAGGTCTCTTCACTATTATCTCCTTCAGCCTTCAGGATACAACTCTCTTTCTTACTGTCCATTGAACCTAAGAACCAGAATCAAGTTACATTACCCGGCAGTTGTGTGGAGTCTGAGGAAGAGGAAAGAACACAAGCTTTAAGGTTTAGGAGAAACATGGGGTGGAACTCTGAGGGGGCCTGCACAGGGGAGAAGAGCAGGATTTAGGGGAAGAAAGGAGAGTTTTTCAGTTGCAGGACATTTTATCAGAGCTGCATGTCTAAGATATGTCTATATGTTTTCTCTGTTTAGTTTGTCTTTTTTATATGAAAACTTCCCCTGACTTGGATATATATCTCCATCATTATTAGATGCTGTTAGTTTTCCATCATGTAGATATGTAATAGTTAGTATTCCATGATGTAGATATGTAACAGCATTCCATGACGTAGATATGTAATAGTATTCCATGATGTAGATATGTAACAGCATTCCATGACGTAGATATGTAATAGCATTCCATGACATAGATATGCAATAGCATTCCATGACATAGATATGTAATAGTCAGTATTCCATGATGTAGATATGTAATAGTATTTCACGATGTAGATCACTTGTATCACTTGTATTACTTGTCTTCCCGTTGTTCATCAATTTGCTTGAGTGGGCGCCAGTAACATCTCTACACTTGAATTCTAGTGTAGCCCAAGGGCATTTGCTCCAGGAACAGGAACAGGAAGAGTATCAAACCATTCATTCAGGTCATGGGAATGAGATCTATAATTGTTACTGGTTTTTGGCACTTCAAATATGACACGGGTAGTAATAGGCTCTCAGTTCGTGCATTTACTGATGAACTGCATGACTATAAAGCAGCCACACACAACGAGGAGAGATTGGCTTTTCACTTGGGTGGAGCTCTGATCAGTTGTAGAGTCTGGATGATAAGAATGGCTGCACTCATGGTGTGGGGGTTCCTTTGACATCTTGCGAGGCTCTATTGGGATGGCAGGCCAGAGCTAGAATCTGCCTTCCCTCCTGGATGCCTCATAATCAGCTTTGGTGTAGAAAGACCCCGAGGCCAGGTGGGCCTTGTTTGGGGCCTGTAGGCTGGTGGGGACACCACCGGTGCTGGGATCCCAGGCTGGGCCATGACGATGATGGTTACCGGGGCTGGTCGGGGGCTGTGCCAGCACTGGGTTGAAAGCTGGAAGCAGAAGGAGCAGGGCTCAAGGCTTGAGTAGGACTCAAAGTGGGGAGGAGAGAGGGTGGCACGTCACTAGGCATGGCATTGCATAGTTCGCAGCCTGCTGGTGGCCACAGCCGAGCCTGAGAGCTGAGGCCTTGGGAATCTGGCCAGATTGCACACCAGGTGTGACCCAAAAAAGCCAAAAAAAGTTTTTTCTCCTTGAGAACTTTGAGGGGGTTGGGTGGGTCACACTTGAGTGCTCAGGGCTTACTGCTGGTACACGCAGGGGACTGTGCCAGGTGCTGAGGGTCTAATCTGGGTAGCCACAAGGAAGGCAAATGCCCTCCCAACTGTGCTAGCTCCTTGGGTCACCAGAAATTAATCACTGCAATTATGCTAACAATTAAAATAAGTTAATACTGTGGGTCAGAGTGATAGCACAGCAGGCAGGGCGCTTGCCCTGTATACAGCCCACCTGAGCACAGAGCCAGAAGCACTGAGCACTGCCCGGTGTAGCCCAAAAAACAAAACAAAGTTTTTTGCAAATGAGCTCGCTTGTTCAAATACTGCCAACTAAGATGGAGGAGGGCAAGAAGGTAAGAAGTGGGGGGGCGAAGTTTGGGGCGCTCAGTTGGCCGCTCAGTGCTGGGGATGGAACTGGGGTCTCTGGCACACAGAGCTCATGTTCCAGGGCTGGAGCGACAGTGCAGCAGGTAAGGCACTTGTGCAAGGCCGGCACAGGTTCAGTCCCGGGCCTTCGTATGGTTCCCAAACTCACTAGGAGTGATCCCTGACCACAGGGCCAGGAGTAAGCCCTCAGCACGATGTAGATATGTAATCATTTAGAAGGTTTTGTGAATTTGTGGCTCTCTAAATGCAAACTGATTTTCCTTTTTTGAGTAATTTTTTTTTCTTTATATCCATTGGTCAAAGAGCACAATTTTCCCCACTTTTCTGTTGTTTAGTTTTGCCATATTGTTTGGAGAAATTCAGATGACATTCGCTATTTATTTTCAGTTTTGTCCTATTTGCTGAGAATTGCCACACATCTGTTTACTTTAGTGGATCAAAAAGAAAAGTGTTAATTCTCAGTGATGTTCTTTTACTAAAGACAGTCTTGAAAACACAGCAGCTTTTAATAAATCACATTTATTCAAAACACGCATTCTTTTTAATGAGAACTTTGTGTTGGCCTGAAAACTGTTAAGGATATTTTGGTGCTGTACTTGTGGCTTTTTGATGTACAGCATGTACACACAAGTGAGAACTAATTCTTTTTAAGAAGGATGGGTTGGCTTGCCTGTCTTCCCCCCCCCTTACTTTGTAGAACAAAAGGCTGATAGTCAAGCGTGACTGACTTCATCAAAAACATTACCAGAACAGTGCATGGAGGGAATTTAACCTCTGCATCTCTAGAGAACACTGCTATGGGAGAAGCATACAACTGTATTGCTGTGACTTTTCCTTATTCTATTAGATGTAGATTTCTCTTCTTTAGTAAATTAGTTTCTGCTGATGTTCTTTCACATGGTGGGCATGATAAAGCTTGATTTGTGTTCCCTTGAGCACCACCAGGAGTGATCCCTGAGTAGAGAGCCAGAAGTAGCTACTGAGTACCACTGAATACAGTTAAAAAAATTGGACAATTAAAATGTCCAGTTTCAGGGACATTTTGGAAAAACACCAATTATTGCACCAAAGTTTGAAGCGCCTGGGCGCCTAGAGTGGCTGGAGGTTAACAGGGGGCCAAGAGCAACACTGGGCTGAGCTTTGTATTCGAAACTTTCAAAATTTATTTCCCATCCCTTTACTTTGTTGGTGTTGTCATTGTCGCTGTTACTGCAGTAATGAAGTCACCCACTCGGGGCTGGGGGTCTTGAGCACCTGTTTACCAGGGTTCACCCTCTCTAGCAGGAAGTTCACGCACTAGTGAGCCCTAATAGGGGACACACATGAGCCCAGTGGGGACACGCTTGGTTGTGATGCCTGAATGGCTTAGTTGCGACACTCAACAGGGTCAGAAACTTTTTAGTTGCTATGTTACTACACTTGGTTGTAGTTTGTCAGACACCTCATGCTTTTGGTGTAGTGCTGGGGATTCCAGACAGCAGAACTTCAGGGGTCACACTTGCTCATTGTGGAGCAGTGCCAGGGATTGAATTTTCTGACTTCAGATGCTTTTGTCAATAGAACAATCCCAGATCTCCCCATATAAGCTTTTGCATGGAGAAACTTAGAGAATTGGTTTGGGTCAGAGCAAACGCCTTATTGTCAGGATCTAAGGTTCTTGATGGGATGCTGTGGGATCAATGGTAAATTGTCTTTTTCCTCCTTTTCCTCCTTCCCTTCTTCCTCCTCTCCTACTCTTCCTCATTTTCCTTCTCTTTCCTCCTTCCCCTTCTCTCTAAATGCATATTTGTATATTTTTATTTCGAGGCCACACCCAGCAGTGCTCAGGGCTTACTCTTGACTCTGGGGTCTCTTATTGCTCATGTGACCATATACGGCGCAGGGGATTAAGTCAAAGCTGGGAACGGCAAGTGTCTTACCTGCTGTTCTTTCTCTCAGGCCACCATATTTGTATTTCCACCTTCTCTCTTTCCTCATACCTCAGTACTCTGGAATCTATTTAGTTGAATTTAAGCCTCTCTATGTTGATACTCACTCCACAGGTACTCAAGTTCCACTGCCATTTCACCACCAAAAATACCCTTTACATATTCCTTCTCTCCCAATCCCTGTATCACTGTATCACTGTCTTCCCGTTCATCATCAATTTGCTCGAGCGGGCCCCAGTAACATCTCCATATGTCCTATCTCATGCTAGTAGAGCCCAAGGCATCTGCTTGCTCCAGGAATGAGGTCTATAATTGTTACTGGTATTTGGCATATATATCAAATACAACACGGGTAGCTTGCCAGGCTCTGCCGTGCAGGTAGCATACTCTTGTAGGCATCTCTAAGTCCAGCTTTTATTGATGAACCAAGCGGCCACGCAAGCGGCCCGGCGCTGATAGGCTGGTCTGCTGGGTGGAGGTCTGACGAGAGAGAAGTCCGGATGTGGAAAATGGAGGCCCTCATGGAGTGGGGGGGTCGTCTGGCTTGTTGTGAGGCTCTGCTGGGATGGTGGGCCAGGGCTAGAACCCACTATCCCTCCCGGGTGCCTCGTGAGCGACTGGTCACAGGGAGAGCCAGTAGCAGCTCTGTCCCATGTCTTCGATAAAGGAGCAAAAAATATTAAGTGGAGCAAAGAAAGCCTCTTCAACAAATGGTGCTGGGAAAACTGGGAAGCTACATATAAAAAAATGAACTTAGACCTCCCTTTAATGCCATGCACAAAAGTCAGATCAAAATGGATTATAGATCTCAACATCGGACATGAATGTATAAGGTACATTGAAGAAAACATAGGAAAAATGCTCTACGATATTGACACTAAAAGCATCTTCAAAGACGAAACACCACTGACCAAGCAAATGGAAGCAAAGATAAACAAATGGGATTATACAAAATTGAAAAGCTTCTGCACCTCAAAAGAAATGGTGACCAAGATACAAAGACAATCCACAGAGTGGGAAAGAATATTCACCCAATACCCATCTGATATGGGGTTAATATCCAGGATATATCAGGCACTGGTAGCACTTCACAAGAAAAAAAACCCAGCCAACCCCATCAAAAAAATGGGGAGAAGAAATGAACAAAAGTTTTCAAAAAGAATAAATTTGAATGGCTAAAAAACATATGAAAAAGTGCTCTTCATCTTTAATCATCAGGGAGATGTAAATCAAAACAACAATAAGGTATTATCTCACACCACAGATTGGCATACATTCGAAACAGCAAGGGACAACCGGTGCTGGCGTGGATACAGGGAAAAGGGACTCTCATCTACTGTTGGTGAGAGTGCCAACTGGTCCAGCCCTTTTTGGAAAACAATATGGACATTCCTCTGTAAACTAGATATTGAGCTCCCATTTGATCCAGCAATACCACTCCTGAGAATATACCCTGGAGACCCAAAACACATAGCAGAAACACTATCTGTACTTCTTCATCCATCGCAGCACTATTCACAATAGTAGAATCTGGAAACAACCCAAGTGCCCAAGAACAGAGGACTGGCCAAAGAAACTGTGGTACATCCAAACAATGAAATACCATGCAGCTGACAGAAAAGACAAAACCAAGAAATTTACCTGCAAATGGATGGACATGGAGACTATCATGCTGAGTGAAATTAGTCAGAAGGAAAAGGACAGTCATATAGAATGACTGAATTCATCAATGGGATATAAATATATACCAGTGTTTTACTAAATTTGGGAAATGGCAATGTCAGACTAGAACTCACCATTGAATATACACAAAGAGACTCACATGATAAACCCTAATCGTCTGCAGGACTACCCGCAATGTATAAAAGAAGAGGGAGAAAGATACAAAGACAGAGACAGAGAGAGAGAAAGAGAGGAAAAGAGGGTGTACCTGCTATTGAGGCAGCCTGGGGGTGGGTGGGAGGGGTGGGTATATTGGTGGTGGGAATGGGGCACTGGTGGAGGGATGGGTGCTGGAATACTGTATTACCAAGAACCAATTATGAACACCTTTGTAATTGTATACAATCCAATCCCTGTGCCCTCTAGTAACATCCTTGGTTTTCACCCAAACAAGGAATAATTTTGGGAGCTCTTGGACAGTTTTATTTTTAGTAGTTCATATTCCACAGAAGTGTGAAACTGTTCTACGATTGTTTATCACTTCCTGTTTATTTCACATAGCATAACCACCTCAAGTGAATCTGATAGTTTAAATGGTCTATTATTAGTTGAAAGTTACCTGTGTAACTTGTTAAAATAAATATGTTCATTCTGAAAAATAAATCCAGGATGCTTAAAATAGCTTCAAAAGGTTAAATTTATTAATGTCTCCCTTTCCCCCCTAGCCAGACTATATCCAGCTTTATTAAAGGTACTTTTCATAAACAGTCCTGGTAATATAGGCAGGACATGGCAAGCAGTTGTTGGTGGTATACAGTAACTCTCCTTCTTCAATGCACTACGGAAAGCAGAAAGCCACCATAAAATCCAGGGCTGTCTTCATTTCATGCGCAGTACAGGGAAACCATAGAGGGAGGATTTACATGGTCACATTTAGCAACAGTTTAACTTTTCACAAGCCAAGTCTGACTCTCCAGAAATTAAGCGAACATGGCTAAATTATTAATCTTAAAATCTGCATGTAAAAATGCTGCTCTTCTGAGCAATGTCTTCTCCCCTTCCTTTTTTTTTTGCTTTTTGGGTCACACGGAGTCATGTTCAGGGGTTACTCCTGGCTTTGCACTTAGGAATTACCCCTGGCCCTTACATGGGGACCATATGGGATGCCAGGATCAAACTTAGGTCGGTGGCGCGCAAGGGCCTAACTGCTGTACTCTCACTCCAGCCCCTGAACGATGCTCCTAATGGTGTCACCAGAACGCCGCATTGCCTGACACCCTGTTAACCACTTTCTGGGAATCAGATGTCAACTAGTCTGTAGCATTAATGGAGTCAAGTCCACTGAGGTGGGATGGGGAGGAGGAGGACAGAAAGAACTTTAAAAAAATTAATTAATTAATTAATTTTTAATTTTAACAAGTGGTGCTGGGAAAACTGGACAGAAAGAACTTTTTAAAAAATTAATTAATTAATTAATTAATTTTTAATTTTAACAAGTGGTGCTGGGAAAACTGGACAGCTACATGTAAAAAAATGAATTTGGACCTGTGTCTAACACCTTGCACAAAAAATCAGATCAAAATGGATTAAAGATCTCAATATCAGACCTGATTCCATAAAGTACGTTGAAGAAAATATAGGAAAATCCCTCCACGACATTGAAGCTAAAGACATCTTCAAAGGTGAAACACCATTAACAAAGCAACTAGAAGAAAATATAAATATATGGGACTACATGAAACTGAAGAGCTTCTGCACCTCGAAAAGAAACAGTGACCAAGATAGAAAGACAGTCCACAGAATGGGAAAGAATATTCACCCAATACCCATCTGATAAGGGTTTAATATCCAGGATATATCAGGCACTGGTACAGCTATATAAGAAAAAAAACAGCCAACCCCATTAGAAAATGGGGAGAAGAGATGAACAGAAACTTTGACAAGGAAGAAATCCGAATGGCCAAAAAGGCATATGAAAAAGTGCTCATCATCACTAATCATCATAGAGATGCAAATCAAAACAACAATGAGATATCACCTCACACCACAGAGAATGGCCCATATCCAAAAGGGTAAAAGCAACAAGTGCTGGCGTTGATGTGGGGAAAAGGGTACTCTCATACATTGTTGGTGGGAATGTCAACTTGTACAACCTTTCTGGAAAACAATATGGACATTCCTCCAAAGACTAGAAATTGAGCTCCCTTTTGACCCAGCCATACCGCTCCTGGGAATATACCCTGGAAAGCCAAAAACACACAGCGGAAACACAATCCGCACTTTTATTTTCACAGCAGCACTATTCACAATAGCCAGAACCTGGAAACAACCAGTATGCCCGAGAACTGATGACTGGATAAAGAAACTGTGGTACATCTACACAATGGAATACTATGCAGCTGTCAGAAAAAAATGAAGTTATGAAATTTTCCTATAAATCTATGGACATGGAGAGAATCATGTTGAGTGAAATTTGTCAGAAGGAAAGAGAGAGACATAGAATGACTGCATTTATTTGCATGACATAAATATACCAGGTGATCTTACCAAAAGTGGAAATTACCACAAGCACATGGGAGTCAGAGGTTTGGTTAGATAGAGAAGGGAACATGTGTGAATAAATGTCTAAAGGTCTGATACCAACATAGAACTGAGCATTAAATACAGACAAAAAAATGCAAATGATGGCTTCTAAGTGTATGTAGTGCAACCCACAATGTGTGGGAGAAGGAGGAGAGAGAGAGGGAGAGAGAGAGGAGATAAAGAACCTGCCATTTAGGCAGGATGTGGGAAGGGGGAGGGAATTGGGGACATGGGTGGTGGTTGAGGGGCACTGGTGGAGGGCGGGGTGCTGGAACACTTTGTGACCGAAACCCCCAAGCGTGAACAACGTTGTAATTGTATATCTCACGGTGGTATAATAAAATGTTAAAAAAAATCTATGCTCATACAGATATATACACATTCTATATTTTTATTTAAATCTTATTCACAATAAACATTATATGTGTTAAAAATTAATTAATTAATTAATTTTTAATTTTTATTTTTACAATTACAAAGATATACAATTAAAAAGTTGATATTTGGGTTTTGGTCATACAGTGTTCCAGCACCCATCCCTCCACCAGTGCCCATCTCCCACCACCAACGTCCCCGGTTCCCTCCCCTCCCCAGCCCTGCTCCATGGCAGGTTCTTTATTTCTTTCCCTTTCTCTCTCTTTCTCTTTTCCTTTCCCTCCAGACTATGGATTACAGAACATACATTAAAGGGTTGTCATGTGTATCTTTTTGCCTCTATTTAATGCTCAGTTCTAGGTTGGCATTAGTACCCTCGACAATTGTTAGCACACTGTTCCATTTTCTGTCTTACCTAGCCTCTGACTCCCACACGTTTGTGATAATTTCCACCTTTGATAAGACCTCCTGATATATGTTTCACTTGACCTTGGATATTGGTATCATAATATGTACATATATTTATGTTATGCAGATAAATGCAGTCATTCTGTATCTGTCTCTCTCCTTCTAGCTAATAGAACTTTTTGTTTTCTCACATTGACAAGGCTTTTTGTGTCAAGGTGGCTGTCTGCGTTGTCTCAACATCCGGGAATCCCTTCTCCTGTGGTGGAAGATGGATTTCAAAACTAGAAGGTGTAAACTAGAAGGGTGCTGCCTCTGCTAGGTCCAGTCACTCTCCTTCTTTGCTGCCTTCTTGATTAACCTATATCAGAGAGGGGGCTGCTCTGATGACTGACCTGATGCTTGAACTAGTGGTTTAATTAATTACTTAGATAATCAGTTCATTAGTGGTTAAATGAATTACTCTAGTGCTTGGGTTAGTGGTGCTCAGGGTCAACTAGAGTCACACTAGGGGTGCTCTGGGTTCTGCGGTGCAGGGGATCAAACTGGAGTCGTGCATATATTAGGCTTGTACTCTATCGCTTCAGCTAGACTCTGACCCCATCTTGCTGCTCTCCTAAGGTCTTCTAGTATTAGCTTTTCTCTCTTCTTACTTTTTGTTTTTCTGGAGGGCCACACCCAGCTGTGCTCAGGGCATACTTCTGGCGGGCCTTGGGGTGCCATACGGGGTGTCACGTGCAAGGCAAAAGCCCTGCCCACTGTACTATATCTCTAGCCTCTAATTCTTAGTTTCTTTAGTTTTTGTACACACCCAGTAGTGTTCCTGATGCTGTGCTTAGGGATAACTCCTGCAATGCTCAGAGGATCATATGGGGTGTTAGGGATTCAATCTGGATTAGCTGCACGCAAGGCAAGTAAGTGCCTTATCCACTGCACTGCAGATTCAGCATTAGGTCAGATTCTTAAACTGTCAGTTGTGATCCTATACAAGGTTGTATAACTAAATGTGTGTGTGGGGGGGGGAGGGTGCCAAAAATCTTAAAAATTTGTTTTAAAATAAAATTATGATTATCAGAGAAGTTTTATTGGCATATACATGTTGTATACAAATCTATTTGGCATATCATAAAATTTTCCTAGTTGTTGAAGGCTTGTGAGTGGAAAAGTTTAAGAAGTGCTGCTCTCTAAAAGTTTACTTTTTCCACTCCAATTTGTTTTAGATCTTGGGTGTATGTAATTTTCATAGGTACACTAGGGGGCACTGTTGAGTTACAAACTTCCAGTAGTGCGGCTCCTGGTTTCCATTAACGCTGAATTTGTGATTCTTTTAGTTTATGTCAGTATATCACCTTCTGTGTTACCAGTAGGATATGAAAAAGAAGTGTAGATTTGTTTCCAGTGCCGAAATATAAAAAACAACAATGATGATTTAAACAGTATTTGTTGAAAGTTGGGGAAGGAAAAATGCATATTTGTGAAAAATATACTCATTTTTTTCTTTTGGCATCGTTGAGTTATAAATTCACGGAGTGATGCAGCCAATATACAAACCACAGTTGTAGCAACCAGAGAGAGAAACAGGATATGACCCTCTTTGTAAGATGCGCATAATATTCCCAAGGAGCCAGGGAAAAGCCCATTCATCTGCAGTTTATGCAGAATGTTCTTTTCTTTTGCTTGGAATAGATTTTACTGTTGCTAAAAAGTTACAGGAACTAAGTCTTGTTCCTGTAACTTGGAAATCATCTGCTCTGTCACAAAACAACTTTGCCCCTGACCAGCCGTGCCCAACCCTCTGACCCCGACTTTCTGGAGCTATGAAAGGCTTCATAGCTCTCTGTAATCGTCTCTTTTGGGTCTATGAAAGGCTTCATATTAAGTCCTTCTTACTATTTCTCTCAAGGTATAATGTTGACTTTTTTAAAAATTCCTCTTAAGTTTACTGAAAAGTAAACCTAAAATCCCAAATCCATTTGACAGGAAATTTAAATATGCAGATTTGGAATAAAATGAACCACAGCACTTGATCAGTATTGTGGCAAGACACTGTACAATTAAAAAAGATTGTTGAGTGGCGGGAGCGATAGCCCAGCGGGTAGGGCGTTTGCCTTGCACGCCGGCCCATGCGGCCCGGGTTCATCCCGACATCCCATATGGTCCCCCGAGCACCGCCAGGAGTGAGTCCTGAGTGCAGAGCCAGGAGAAACCCCTGAGCATTGCCGGGTGTGATCCAAAAAGCAAAAAAAAAAAAAAGATTGTTGATTTGAGTTTCCTTATTGGTAAAGTTAGGGTTGTTGCATAAACATTTAAACTCTTTGTAATATCAATCAAACTAAACCTCAAAAGATTCTTAAATCCATGTTTGAATTGTGCTGGAATCATCTCTTTTCTGGCTTTTTCTGGATCTTGTGGCTAATCGGCTGTCAGTGTTGATCCAGCTAGTTCAGTAATTCCTAAATATTTCAGAGAAGACGCACTTTCATAATTAGTTATCTACCTACTTATTTTGCTTTTTCTCTTCGGGTCACACCCAGCGATACTCAGAGGTTACTCCTGGCTGAGCACTCAGGAATTACTCCCGGCTTTGCTCAGGGGACCAAATGGGAGGCCGGGGATCCAACCCAGGTTGGTTGTATGCAAGGCAAAATGCCCTACGAGCTGTACTATGACTCCGGCCCCTTTCATAATAATTTATATTAAAAAGCATTTATTAAAACACATTGATTTAGTTATCAGATTTCTGATTCTTACTCTCCAGTTCCAATAGGACACTGGGTATTGAATTTGTATCCAAGCCGAGTAGGTCGCTAGTTTCAGTGATCTTTTTTTTGGAAACTTCTTTGATTCTCTGAGTCTCAGATCGATGAGATAACAATAACTTTGTTCTTAATGACCTTCTAAGGATTAAATAGCAACTAACGTAAAGTGGTCAAGTTGGTGCAGTATCCAGTGGAATCTAGTATGCTCCTTTTGTGTCTGCTTAAGACCACGATGGTGCAGAAGACTGAAGCAGTAAGACTCGAAGCTTCCTTACTGTGTATATGCCACATCTCCCTGAGAAAGATCCACACAGGCAAGGAGTGAGTTCCTATAAAGGGGATGCACATTTCTCACACTATGATGTCGAAAGAAAAGCTTTTCAACTGTCATGAACCTAAAGTAATTTTGTTTTTTTTAAGTATTTTATTATACCACCGTGAGATATACAAATAAAAAGATATACAATTAAAAAGTTCATGTTTGGGTTTTGGTAGTACAGTGTTTCAGCACCCGTCCCTCCACCAGTGCCCATCTCCCACCACCAACATCCCCGGTTCCCTCCCCTTCCCCAGCCCTGCTCCATGGCAGGTTCTTTATTTATTTCCCTTTCTCTCTCTTTCTCTTTTCCTTCCCTTCCAGACTATGGATTACAGAACATACATTAAAAGGTTGTCATGTGTATCCTTTTGCCTCTATTTAATGCTCAGTTCTAGGTTGGCATTAGTACCCTCGACTATTATTAGCACCCTGTTCCATTTTCTGTCTTACCTAAACTCTGACTCCCACACGTTTGTGATAATTTCCACCTTTGACAAGACCTCCTGATATATGTTTCACTTGACCTTGGATATTGGTATCATAATATGTACATATATATTTATGCCATGCAAATAAATGCAGTCATTCTGTATCTGTCTCTCTCTTTCTGGCTAATTTCGCTCAACATAATCTTCTCCATGTCCATCCATTTATAGGCAAATTTTATAACTTCATTTTTCCTAACAGCTGCATAGTATTCCATTGTGTAGATGTACCAAAGCTTCTTTATCCAGTCATTGATTTTCGGGCACTCTGGTTGCTTCCAGATTCTGGCTATGGTCTTTTCAGGGAGCAGGTGCACACATGCCAATGCTCAGAGGGTCACTCCTGGCTCTGCACCCAGGAATTACTTCCCGGTGCTTGGGAACCTACGGGATGCTGGGAATTGAACCTGGGTTGGCCTCATGCAAGGCAAACAATGTACCAGAGCTGCACTATCACTCTGGCTCCTGAGACTGTCTTAATATATGCTATACTCTGGAATATTGGTTTTTGCACTACACGTGGTGGTGCTTGAGTACTACTGCTAAGGGTTCTTTCTATGCTAAGGGTTCACTCCTGACAGTGCACCAGAGACCATGTAGAACCTAACCTGGGCTTCTGAGATTGCTTACTAACTATCGCTCTGATCCAGAGTATTTTAGTCAAAGTCTTATGGCTGAACTTTTGGATGAAATAAATCAAATAATCAGAAGAAGTAGAGCCCTTTATATTAATGCTTAGACTATAGTGTGTTCAAATGTTATGCAATTAAAGCCAAAATAATAAAGCTCACTGTATCACTGTATCACTGTCTTCCCATTGTTCATTGATTTGCTCGAGCGGGCACCAGTATCATCTTCATACATCCTGTCACAAGCAAGTGTAGCCCAAGGGCATCTGCTTGCTCCAGGGACAGGAAGAGCCCCAAACCATCCTTCAGGTCATGGAATTGAGGTCCATAATTGTTACCAGTTTTTGGCATAACAAATAAATTTTGTTATGACAAATAAAGCTCAAAGTCAGGAAATACTTGCATTGACTATCAGATTGTTTTGGAAGTGCCATTAGAGGCATATTCTAGTACTGACTTTGGGAATATCATGTTGGCATCACCAGGTACGCTTTACCATTTATGGCCATTTCTCTCATGGATGACATTCATAGCTTGCCCTGTTACTGCCTGAGCACATATTTAGATAATAATTTTACTAACAACTTCATTCACATTGTTGATATTTAGGCATATGTGTTTTTTTTCTATATAGGGCAATGGTAAACATAAGCAGAGAATTTCAAAATACTTCTCATAATTTAGAGCCAAAATTGACATTTTATCTGTAGTAGATCCCAAGCTTCATATCATCATATATTATATTCACTATCACTATCACTATCCTCCCGTTGATCATCTATTTGCTAGAGCGGGCACCAGTAATATCTCCATATGTCCTGTCTCATGCTAGCAGAGCCCAAGGGCATCTGCTTGCTCTAGGAACATAAAGAGCCTCAGACAATTATATTCGGTCATGGGAATGAACCAATATAATTGTTACTGGTATTTGGCATATCAAATACAATAATAAATATTTAAATATTATCAGTTGGAGAAATCTTGCCTTTTAAAATGACTTGACTGAACCTGCCATAGAGGCAGGCTATGGGAGGGGGAGGGAATTGGGGACATTGGTGGTTGGAAATGGGCACTAGTGGAGGGTGGGGTGCTAGAACACTATGTGACCGAAACCTCCAAACATGAACAACATTGTAATTGTATATCTCACGGTGGTATAATAAAGTGTTTAATTAAAATGACTTGACTGCGATGTGTCACTCACGGATCAGTTTTGGACTGCTCATGACAAAATATAGTACTGTGATGGAATTAAGTCACTTTTAAGGAAAACTGCTGGAGAAATATGCTTGGAAATCATTTTCAAAAAGCTTACAAAATTGTAAAATGAAATTTGTCAGTGATTAGATATGGTTAAAGAAAGCAAGCTAGCTGACTCTTCACTTTTTTCTTAGCCCCTCTGTAGTTTCTGACTTGTATTATTAAGTAGCTACCTATGTAGCATTCTTTAACAGTGATAACTTAAGACTAATTTATCTGAGTGAAGGCTGCTGGATTGCTCTTTCCCCCAATAAATATAGAGTCATATTTTTTATGTTAAGCAGACAAAGATACCCTTTGAAACATGTTGTCTGAGCACCAAACACTGGACCTATTGTTTCTGGAACAATAAGCGCTCCATTCAATCTTTATAAATGGTGAGCAATTTGCCAATGTTTAAGAACCAAAAAGTGTCACACATCTAGCAAAGTGATGCACAGCTGAGTTTTCAATAATGCTAATACTGTATGTGACTTAACATTTAGATGTGTACAGCGCTGAACACTGACTGGTTTAAGCCACTTGTGGCTCAGTTTTGGACTATTCACGAGAACTTATTTATTTTGTATTAAATAGAACCCAGTCACTTCAAATGAAAGTAGAATGCATTCCTATTCATGTCTCATTTTGCATTTGAGTATATAGAATAAGATGATGCTAGTTATTCATATTATGGGTGTAGTGTGACATTTAGGCTGATCCAGAGACTGATCCTGAATAAAAAAATTTTGTATAAATAATTTGCTAAGGATTCAGTTAGGTGTTGGGTTACTTGCTTACTTGCTAGTCCCGGATTTTTGTATTGATAATGAGGGATTGTTTCTTCTCTTTTGTACAAGCCTTTTGCATATATTTATGCAAAGAGATCTGTTTTTCCATAAAAACAAGAAGATAATAGTGTTCACTTGATCACTTGACTTGACATCCCGTTATTCATCGATTTGCTCGAGCAGGCGCCAGTAACATTTCCATTGGACCCTATCATGTACCAGTGTAGCCCAATGGAATTTGGTTGCTTCAGGAATACGGAGAGCCTCATGGTCTTGACAAAGAAGTCTGACCATCTTGTAGGTGGGTGGCCACGTGATCTTTTGACAACCCGTGGGATCCAGTCGGTAATGGTTCTAGTCCAGCAGTCATCTCCATAATAGGGTTATTTACCTCTAACTTGTTTACTCCTGGGTTTCCGTCATATTTTTCAACTATAAGCCTCAGTACCATTTAGATGGAATCTAATTCGCCAGTAGGGTCCCTATGAGGGACTGGATGGTACCAGAAAAAGAATTCACTCCTAGCTTTGAAATGGGACCACTTTTAGAGTGAGCCCTGCTCTGACCCAAAGTTTGGAGCAAACATCAGAACAGCTGTTTTGACCTAATATTGGCTGTGAATTGTCTTGCAGCAGAGCACTTAAGACTTACCTTGGAGCAGAGCAAGACGTTATTGTATCCCAATATCCCAATTCCCTTCACCAATGTCCCTAGTTTCCCTCTCTTCCCTCCAGCTTGCCTCTGTGGCAGACACTTTCTTTCTCTAGTTTTCTTTTTTTAAAAGTTCTTTTTTAAAAAATTCTTTTTAAAAAAATTCTTTTCGGCACTGTAATAATTATAGTGCTCCGTAACAATACTGTTACGGAGAGGGCATAAGGCATGCCCCTTGTACTTTCAGCACCTAGTTCACATCCAGTGGCCACTTCCCTCTGTCACTGGCATAGTGGTCCCTTCCCTAACCTACCCACCCTCCCACCATTGACAAGCTTCCATCTAAGAATCAGTTCTCCTGTCCTTCACATCTATTGCCTTTGGGCATTAGTTATTGCCCTATAAAGTTCAATTTAAATGTCCTTTAAATGAATATAAAGTTGTGTTTTTTCTTATGCCAGTATTTAGCAAACTTTTCAATGTAATTTTTCCCCTCCTTAGCTGTACTTTAGAAATTTTTTTGGAAAAAAATCCACATGTGTCATATCAATTTGTAGATTCCTGATATACAATTTGCAGACTTCCACAGTTTTAAATACCTCAAACTTGGAAATATAGCCTTTCGGGACGTCTCCCTAAAGACATTTGGGGTGGAAAGAAATCTTATTAAAGATAGGAAATTAAAATACTTCTCTTGGCTTTATGCTGATTTATTTTTCAGGACACTGTGCTTCCTGTGCACCAACACTCAACATCTGAATTATGGGCACCCACGGAGCACCCCCACAGGTTCAGCATTCAGAGCCAGGTGGAAGGGTGCTTTAGCCTCTATTTTATCTTTCACTCTCTGTGGCAACTTCTCCCAGGTGCATTGGTTAGTCTATAGGCACACAATTTACTGTTTCCTTCAATAGAGGATTGCATACATATTGTCAAGGTGATGACTTACAATATTGTTTGTTTCTGTGTGTGTATGAGAGAGACACAGAGAGAGAGAGACAGACAGAGAGACAGAGAGAAAGAAAGAGAAGAGAGACACAAAGGGAGAAATTGAGGGCCCCATTTCTTTAGCCTAATTTTGGCTCAGAGGAAAGTATGATATGTGAAAATACTATTTTTGGGAGTGGTAGAGAGTTGGACCATACAGGAAGTGCTAAGGGCTTATTCCTAGCTCTTAGTTCTTACTGGTGCTCTGGGGATTCAACCCAGTTTAGCAGCGTAGTATTTACAGCTACTCCTCACTCCCTGCACTCGCCTCCCTTGCCTCTGTGAAGGGATTCTTTTTTTTCCTTTTTTGGCTCACACCCAGCGATGCTCAGGGGTTACTCCTGGCTCCGCACTCAGGAATTACTCCTGGCACTGCATGGGGGACAATATGGAATGCCGGGTATTGAACCCGGGTCGGCTGCATGCAAGGCAAAAGCCCTAACCGCTAGACTATTGCTCTGGCCCCAGTGAAGTGATTTTCTTACTATAATCCAAACATTGGGATTCATCTGAAAGATTTGTGGACTCAAAAGCAAATGCAAGGATACTCAAAAATATTAAGAAAAACAATATTGACTTTTTAACTGTTTCGGAGGACGTGAAAGAATGGGTTTCAGTGAATGCATTCACACAAAAATTCCCTTGAAGTGTCATTTTTTTAATAAGTTTCGCTTCCATGTGGTAACTTTTTTTGATTGTTTATTTGTTTGGACCACACCTGGCTGTACTCAGGGCTTACTCCTGACTCTGCACTCAGAGATCATGGGGAATAAAATCTCAAAATTTTCATAGACTCATTCAAGGTCATCAAGACAGGGAGAAGCAAATTAATATTTGAAAATTCATTCTAACTCTAGAGAGTTAGAATGAATTTTCAATTTTTCAGCAATTAACCAATTTCAGATAAACAAATTAACTATCAGTGCTGGAAGTGATGCTAATAGATTGAGGATTGAACGGAGAAACAGAATTGGTAATGGATAACAGGGAATAATAATCAGAAAAATAGTCTTTGTTTAAAAGAGAGTAATGAGTTATCGCAAGAGGGAGATTAGGGACTTTAAGGATTCAGTAGTTTTTGTTATTTTATCGATATTTAAAGGGCTGTAGTTCCTGTTTATTTTGAGTGATTAATGATATCACTCATATTGAACTGTTTCATTCCAAGTCTTAATTATAGCTTTATAACAGCTGAGCATATGTGTCAGAAATTCATTTCCTGGAATGAGAAAATTTCCCTAACTCATGAGTCATGAGATATTTCGTCCCTGTTTTATTTTGATGAATCCAGTGATTAAGCAATTGATAAATTTATTTTTTATGATGTACAGATTATCACACTCTTCTGTCTACATACATTGTTTATCTTTCGCTCTTGGGTTCTCTACCATTTGGACAAATAAGCTACAGATGAAGGAGATTCTGTGGTCCACGACAGATCAGAGGACCAGAGGGCTGGCATTCTCATTAATCTATGTTTGGAATGAAGTTAGCAGGTCTATTCATTTTTTTCCTTTTGTGTGTATGTGATTTTTTTGCATTTAAATGTGATATGAATATGCTTTCTTAAAGCTTATTTTATTATTAAGTATTACCATTTTTCTTGAGCAATTCCTTTGGAAAGTTTCACTGCCTCTTTTTTTTTTCTTTAAAGTGATACTCTCCATCTGCTTTTGTTGGCAACACAGGAAACACTTTCTAGTACCCAGTTAAAGTCCTGCAGGCTGTTTCTTTGATATCACGATCACGATCACGATCTTCCCGTTAATCATCTATTTGCTAGAGCGGGCACCAGTAATATCTCAATATGTCCTGTCACATGCTGTAGAGCCAAGGGCATCGGCTTGGGACAGGAACATAAAGAGCCTCAAACCATTATATTAGGTCATGAGAATGATCTAATATAATTGTTACTGGCATTTGGCATATCAAATACAACACGAGCAGCTTGCTAGGCTTGCCGTGCGGGAGGCATACTCTATAAACACCTCCAAATAAAGCCTTTATTGATGAACCGCGCGGCCGCTATGCGCGCGCGAGCCGGGCTGTGATGGGCTGGTCGGCTGGGTGGAGTTCTGATGAGAGGGAAGTCCAATGTGGAAAATGGCGGCGCCCATGGAGTGGGTGGGGGTCGTCTGGCTTGTTGTGAGGTTCTGCCGGGTGGTGGGCCAAGGCTGGAACCCACCATGCCTCCCGACTGCCTCATGAACGGCTGGGCACAGAGAGAGCAAGGAACCGCTCTGCCCCATGGCTGAGAGTCTCTGGACCAGCATACCTGGGCCGGATTGAGGAAGAAACTGCTCCAGGGTGGGTGTCGATGATCCGGGCTGTGATGGGCTGGTCGGCTGGGTGGAGTTCTGATGAGAGGGAAGTCCAATGTGGAAAATGGCGGCGCCCATGGAGTGGGTGGGGGTCGTCTGGCTTGTTGTGAGGTTCTGCCGGGGTGGTGGGCCAAGGCTGGAACCCACCATGCCTCCCGACTGCCTCATGAACGGCTGGGCACAGAGAGAGCAAGGAACCGCTCTGCCCCATGGCTGAGAGTCTCTGGACCAGCATACCTGGGCCGGATTGAGGAAGAAACTGCTCCAGGGTGGGTGTCGATGATCCGGGCTGTGATGGGCTGGTCGGCTGGGTGGAGTTCTGATGAGAGGGAAGTCCAATGTGGAAAATGGCGGCGCCCATGGAGTGGGTGGGGGGGTCGTCTGGCTTGTTGTGAGGTTCTGCGGGGTGGTGGGCCAAGGCTGGAACCCACCATGCCTCCCGACTGCCTCATGAACGGCTGGGCACAGAGAGAGCAAGGAACCGCTCTGCCCCATGGCTGAGAGTCTCTGGACCAGCATACCTGGGCCGGATTGAGGAAGAAACTGCTCCAGGGTGGGTGTCGATGATCCGGGCTGTGAGCAGTTTCTGGAGCAGTTTCTTCCTCAATCCGGCCCAGGTATGCTGGTCCAGAGACTCTCAGCCATGGGGCAGAGCGGTTCCTTGCTCTCTCTGTGCCCAGCCGCTCATGAGGCAGTCGGGAGGCATGGTGGGTTCCAGCCTTGGCCCACCACCCCGGCAGAACCCTCACAACAAGCCAGACGACCCCCCACCCACCCATGGGCGCCGCCATTTTCCACATTGGACTTCCTCCTCATCAGAACTCCACCCAGCCGACCAGCCCATCACAGCCCGGATCATCGACACCCACCCTGGAGCAGTTTCTTCCTCAATCCGGCCCAGGTATGCTGGTCCAGAGACTCTCAGCCATGGGGCAGAGCGGCTCCTTGCCTCTCTGTGCCCAGCCGTTCATGAGGCAGTCGGGAGGCATGGTGGGTTCCAGCCTTGGCCCACCACCCCGGCAGAACCTCACAACAAGCCAGACGACCCCCCACCCACTCCATGGGCGCCGCCATTTTCCACATTGACTTCCCTCTCATCAGAACCCCACCCAGCCGACCAGCCCATCACAGCCCGGATCATCGACACCCACCCTGTTTCTTTGATATGTCAGTAAATATTTCTAACTGTTGTGCATTATTCACTTAAAGAAGAAAAAGAAACAAAGCTTCTTGATCATTACTTTTTGTATTTTACAAAAGTTTACATGTGTTCTGAGGCCCCTCTTTAGAGGTACTAAAGTTAATGTTTTTATTTTAGAGGGCAGTATTTATTTAGGCCCTAACATTATTACTATTTAAAATTTAGGCATTATTAACAGACTATCAACAGACTACAATACAGTATCTACAACCAGAATATCAACATTCCTTCACCACTGTAGTGAGAAATTTCTAGGGCTGGGACTCCCAGACAGTGTTCAAGGGACCCCTTGCCCAATCCTGGCAGTACATTGACAGCTGGGATGATGGTTTAATACTAGGACTGGAAAAATGCAAAAATTCACGGGTACACCATCCTCTCAGCTGAAAACTCTGGGGTTCACTTGGGAGGGCAATAAACTGAGTCTTTACCATGTTACTGCCACCCATGCCAACAACCCATTCTACTGGTGCTGCGGCTCCAACAGACCGACTCCTCTGCCTCATGTGTAATCTCTGCAGAGACACCAAAGCAATGAAAATTCCAGGTACTTCTGTTTTCAAACAGAACTCTGGGGTTTTCTCAAAGTGGAGGCAGGCAGCCTCCCATCCCCAACTCCTGAAAGTTCCAGAAGCTACACTCACATCCCACAACTACAGCCATGTAAACTCATGAACCAGCAACACCCTGGAGTTTCTGGAGCAAGCTGCTGCATTTGAGATACCTCCAAATTCTACAGTTTGTGCCATTTTGCTATAAATTTATGAAGAGACAAGCTGGATGGTGCTTAAGTACTGTACTGCTCCTGGGCTCAACAGGCGTACCATGTGGCAGTGTCAGGTTGTAGAGAATATAGTCATCCAATAGACAAAAATTTGAAATGAAGTTGTAACTTTGACTTTCAGTAAGTTTCTGGAGTTGATAAACAGACCTTACAAGTGGCACTGGTATGTAGAGAGATGAATAATGAAAAAAATGTGACTTTGGGAGTTGAAGAGATGTAGTACAGGGGGTTCAAATGCTTTGCATGTGGGTAGCCCTTGCTTGGTCCCTTACCCCATACATGTTCCTCCAAGTATTGCCAGGAGTGACCCCTGAGTATAGTGCTATGAGTAAACCCTGAATATTGATGGAAGTGACCCCAAAACAACAAAAATGCTACTTTATTTTCTGTTCTAAGAAGCCAGAAAATGGAACTGTTTATTGCATTATATCATTCTATGGGGTTATTATCAAAACTTGAAAGTTGGCCAGAGCAATAGTCCAGTGGGTAGGGTGTTTACCTTGCATGTGGCCGACCTGGGTTCTATCCCCAGCATCCCCATGCAGTGCCAGAAGTAATTCCTGAGCACAGAGCCAGGAGTAACCCCCTGAGCATCACTGGGTGTGACCCAAAAAAAGCAAAATAAATAAATGAATGAACGAACGAATGAATGAATGAGTAAATAAAACTTGAGAGTAAGATATCACTTTTCATTCATAGGGAATAAGTTTCAATTGTTTCATTTGATGTAAAAAATCCCATAAATGACAAATGAAAAAACTAGAGAACATGCTATTATACAAAAACTATTTTTTTTGGGTAAAGATAGTTTTTATTGAAACTGGTTTAGAAAGATGTGAGGGGAAAGAAAGATAGAAAGACATGTTTGAGAGAGAGCACAGGCTTCTCCAGATTAAAAAAGCAAAGAAACACAGACAGGCAAGAGAGATAGATGTGAGTTCAGGGTCATAGATTGAAGAGCAGGCCCCAAACTTGCTCAAATGTTTCATCAGATCTTTCTCCTACTTGGTAGAAGAAGCTCATTCCGACAATTTCTGTTCAGTAATCTTTGCCTAACAAAGGAAATTTTGCTAATTTTGAAAGTGACAAATAAATTTAGGACATATTTTGGTACATAAACAAAATTTACAATTCCATGCTCTTTGTGTTGTGTGGGTATTTGTATAATTAGAATCTTATTTAAATGCTAATGCTCTCTAACAAGCATGCAGTTTTTAAAAACCATAAAATGAGTAACAGAAAACAAAAACTAATAAACATAAAGAATCCAGGAGAAAATACAAAGTGGTATTTACCATTTAATTCTAGCGCTTTTGCTACTCAGTGGTGAAGAAGTGTTTTATGGAAAGGTATTGACTTTGAAATTATACCAACCAAGATTTGAAGCTTATTCTGTTTTGTTTTTCAGTCTGAGGGTTCTTTGCAGGCTTTGCACTCAGTGATCACTGCTGGCAGGCCCTGGGGAATATACGGATGCTGGGATTAAACCCATGTGCAAGGCAAACACTTTATCTGCTATATTATCTTTCTAGCCCCTGAGTTATTTTTTCAATGTGACCTTGAGTCTTGTTTAATTATCTTTTCATAAAATCTACTTCATTATACAGATAAGAAGTCTCTTAAACAAGACTTCCAGTACCTGCTGATTCATGTAATGATACATAATTATTACTAATTATTATTACTAATTTATTCACTAACTTATTACTAATTTATTCACAAATTATACTTTTGGATGTATATATGAAAATTTAAAATGCCGGCTGGTACAGCCTTTCTGGAAAACAATATGGACATTCCTCCAAAGACTAAAATTGAACTCCCATTTGACCCAGCGATACCACTCCTGGGAATCTACTCTGGGAAGCCAAAAATACGCAGCGGAAACACCATCCCTACTTTTATGTTCATAGCAGCATTATTCACAATAGCCAGAATCTGGAAGCAACCAGAGTGCCCGAAAATCGATGACTGGATAAAGAAGCTTTGGTACATCTACACAATGGAATACTATGCAGCTGTTAGGAAAAATGAAGTTATAAAATTTGCCTACAAATGGATGGACATGGAGAAGATTATGTTGAGCGAAATTAGCCAGAAGGAGAGAGACAGATACAGAATGACTGCATTTATCTGCATGACATAAATATATAGGTACATATTATGATACCAATATCCAAGGTCAAGTGAAACATATATCAGGAGGTCCTGTTAAAGGTGGAAATTATCACAAACGTGTGGGATTCAGAGGCTAGGTAAGACAGAAATGGAACAGTGTGCTAACAATTGTTGAGGGTACTAATGCCAACCTAGAACTGAGCATTAAATAGAGGCAAAAAGATACACATGGCAACCCTTTAATGTATGTTCTGTAACCCATAGTCTGGAGGGGAAGGAAAAGAGAAAGAGAGAGAAATGGAAAGAAATTAAGAACTTGCCATGGAGCAGGGCTGGGGAGGGGGAGGGAACCGGGGACGTTGGTGGTGGGAGATGGGCACTGGTGGCGGGATGGGTGCTGCAACACTGTTTGACCAAAACCCAAATATGAACTTTTTAATTGTATATCTTTGTAATTTTAAAAATAAAAAAATTAAAAAAAAAAAAGGATTCTTATGCATTTTGTCATATAAAGCAGAAATAGTATATTAACAAACCTTGGCAAATAGTTATATTTGTAACAAAAGCTTACTTGTCTAATTAAAGTGTTTAGGGTGTTAAAAATGAACTTTATAAACTTATATTTATGAAGATTACAATTTTACATGAATTTTTTGACCTACACTAATGATTACTTTCCTATTTGCATATGAGGATTAAATATTTGATTCAGAGTTAGCTAAACTTTATGTAAAATGATGAGATGAAGGCAGTAAAAGAGTTTTAATGGCCCAAAGAAAAGATAATTTAGACAGATAATTAAGTTAATGTGGAAAAAAATCTCCAGTAGGAAGTAAATAAGGAGACAGCATTTCCTAGTTATTGAAATGAGAGAAGAAAAATAGTTAATAGAATTTAAAAATTTCTAAATAACAATATCCCATATTTAAACAGAGAATAATAAAATTGACAATTATTGGTTTTGTTGAGAATACATGTTGAAGAAAAAACAATTAAAATGGAAAAGTGTTTGATTGTATGTATGCACATATGTCAGGAATCAAAATTGTTTATTCATTTTGCCCAGATATTTTATTCATTCTGGGAATTTAGAATGCTTGAAGTTAGAAAAAGATAACTTTTTTTGTTTTCTTCAGCTTTTTTTCATACCGTGTTAAGTTTTTGATCTTTAAATTTCTATGGTTAAGTTTATATTTAAGTAATTTTTCTTTTCCATATGATTGTAATGGAATTTTCTTTAAGAATTCCCTCTATAGTTTGTTGATCACTTGATCACTTGAATCCTGTTATTCATCGATTTGCTCCAGCAGGCGCCAGTAACATTTCCATTGAACCCTATCAAGTGCCAATGTAGCCCAATGGCATCTGGTTGATTCAGGAATATGAAGAGCCTCAAACCTTTCCTTCAGGGTCTTGACAAGGAAGTCTGACCATCTTGTAGGTGGACGTCTGACCATCTTGTAGGTGGATGGCCACGTGATCTTTTGACATCCTGTGGGATCCAGTCGGTAATGGCTCTAGTCCAGAGGTGGTCTGCAAATTGCATTACATGTCCAGCCCATCTGATTTTCGATGCCTTGGCAAATGAGACAGCATCCCTGATTCTGGAATAGCGATGGAGGTCGGAACTCCAGATTCCTTCTCTCACTTGAGTGAGGCGTGATATTCCAAGCATAGCTCTTTCGATTCCTGTCTGGGAGAACCAAATAGCATTCTCATCCTGCTTTCGTAGGACCCAGGTCTCTGAGGCGTATGTTAATGCAGGGAGAACGGTGGAGTTGAAGAGATGTGCCCAGAGCCGGAGGTTCTTTGTCTTTTGATAAAGTTTATTGATAGTGTATAGTAATGAAACTGAGTTTTGTATGTTGATTTTGTATCCTGAAACTTTACTAAATTAAGTTTAAATTTTTGTTGCATGGTGTCTTCAGGATTTTGCTACATATTATGTCATCTGCAAACAAGAAGTATTCTCAGTGTAAATAAATTTGACTTTTTTTTTTTTGCCTTATTGCTTTGGCTAGAATCACTTGTACCTTCACCGTATCACTGTCTTCCCGTTCATCATTGATTTGCTCAAGCAGGCACCAGTAACATCTCCATTTGTCCTGTCTCATGCAAGTAGAGCCCAAGAGCACCTGCTTGCTCCAGGAACATAAAGAGCCTCAAACCATTCCATCAGGTCATGGGAATGAGGTCTGTAATTGTTACTGGTATTTAGCATATCAAATACAACACGGGTAGCTCTGCCGTGTGGGTAGCATATTCTTGTAGTCATCTCTAAATCCAGCATTTATTGATGATCCATGCCGCTGCAAGCGGCCGCACTAGCTGGGCTGTGATAGGCTGGTATGCTGGGTGGAGTTCTGACGAGGGGGAAGTCTAGGTGTGGAAAATGAAGGTCCTCATGGAGTGGGGATCATCTGGCTTGTTGCGAGGCTCTGCTTGGGTGGCGGGCCAGGATTAGAACCCACCATCCCTCCCGGGCACCTCTTGAGCAGCTGGGCACAGGGAGAGCCAGTAGCAGCTCTGCCCCATGTCTGTGAGTCTCTGGATCAGCATACCTGGGCCGGATTTAAAAAAGACTGCTGAAGGGTGGGTCTCGATGAGCTGGGCTGTGATAGGCTGGTCTGCTGGGTGGAGTTCTGATGAGGGGAAGTCCGGATGTGGAAAATGGAGGCCCTCATGGAGTGGGGGTCGTCTGGCTTGTTGCGAGGCTCTGCTGGGGTGGCAGACCAGGACTAGAACCCACCATCCCTCCCGGGCACCTCGTGAGCAGCCTGGCACAGGGAGAGTCAGTAGCAGCTCTGCCCCATGTCTGTGAGTCTCCACTTGACTCCACTTGAGTCTCCGAGTAAACGGCGGGAGTAACTATGACTCACTGGTACCTTGTTGCATGAAAATGGTGAAAGTGGACATCCTGGGTTTACTCCTTTTATTGGAAACACTTTGAGGTCTTGTAGGAAACACTGAGCTTTGTACCTTTTTCTATGATGTTAGCTACAAACTTGTCATATAGGTCTTTATTATGTGAAGTTATATTCCTTCGATACTGAGTCTATTGAGTTTTTATACTAAAAAGATAATGGCTTTTCTAAATGTTTATTCTGCATCTATTGAGGTTATATATTATTTTTATCGTATGTTTTATTAGTGTGGCTTATTAAATTAACACAGATACCCGGGGCAGAGATGCTATCAATTCTCCCTGTGCTCAGGTGGCCATGAGGCATCTGGGAGGAAAGGTAGGTTTTAGCCCTGGTCCATCAATAGAGCCTCACAAGAGACCAGAGGAACCCCCACACCATGAGGACATCCATTTTCAACATTCAGACTCCACAACTCGTCAGAGCTACACCCAAGAGAAAAGCTGATCTCTCCCCATTGCGTGGCTGCTCTGCGGCTGTGCAGTTCATCAGTAAATGCACAAATTGAGAGCCTATTTACTATTGAGAGTATCCCACCTGCACAGCAGAACCTGGCAAGCTATCTGAGTCACATTTGACATGCAAAAACAGTAACAATTATAGACCTCATACCCATGCCCTGAATGAATGGTTTAAGGCCTTTCCTGTTCCTGGAATGAGCAGATGCCCTTGGGCTATACTAGCACACCAGTGACCTCTCTCATTCCCTCTCTTACTCATAAGCTAAGTTCAATAGATAAAAATCTTCAGTCTCAATGACTTTGACCATTTATATAGAGCAATCTCTTAAAGATCTATGAAATTATAAATCAATTGTAAGAGGAAAATCTGGATAGGCCTAGAAAATCACGAGTGTTTTAATATAAGAAAGGGAGTTTTTGCTTTATATAAAAAATATAGGTACTGCTAAGTGTTTGCATTTATAAATAAAAGATTACAATACCTCTCTGAACAGACATAGACTATTCCAATGTAAACAAGACATTAATTTGTTATTGAAAGTGTATAAAATCTCTTAGCAAGCTAAACATAACATTCTTTTTTTTTTTTTTTTTTTTTTTGCTTTTTTTGGATCACACCCGGCAATGCTCAGGGGTTACTCCTGGCTCTTCACTCAGGAATTACTCCTGGAAGTGCTCAGGGGACCATATGGGATGCCAGGGATCGAACCCAGGTTGGCCGTGTGCAAGGCAAATGCCCTACCCACTGGACTATTGCTCCGTCCCCCTAAACATAACATTCTTAATCTAATATAGGGCATCCATAAGTACCATGAGTGTGTGCCATACTCAGTGTCATGTGTTCATTTCAAGGCTATAAAATTCCTTAGTTGTTGTCTGTCCATGAAGCTTTGTATTATTCCTTCATATATGAATGATTATGTAGTTGGATAGAGTATTTTTGGTAAGGTGTTTGTTTTGTTGATTTTTTTGGGTTACACCTGGTGATACACAGGGGTCACTCCTGGCTCTGCACTCATAAATTACTCCTGGCAGTGCTCAAGGGACGATATGAGATGCCAGGGACCAAACCTGGGTCAGCCACATGCAAGGCAAATGCCTACCTGCTGTGCTATTGCTCCTGACCCCTCGCCCATTTTGTTGAATTTTTATACTATACTCCATTGTCTCTGACTCATAGAGTCTCATTTGATCTGCTATGAATCTTATGGGGTTTCCTTTGTATGTATGGGCTTTCCTTTTTATCTTGTTGCTTTCAATATTTTGTCCCTAGCATTTTTTGTCATTCTAAGTACAACATGCTTGTAGTTTTCCTAGTTGAGTCTAGTAACCTTTCAGACCTCTTGTATTGGGTTGTCTATATTCCTCGACTCTGGAAAATTATTATTTTCTTTTCTTCTTTTTTGGGGGTCATAATCAGCAATGCTCAGGGGGTTACTCCTAGTTCTTTACTCAGGAATTACTTTTGGTGGTGCTCAGGGGACAATATGAGGTGTCAGGGATTGAACCCCAGTCAGCCACATACAAGACAAATGCCCTTTCCACTGTACTATTGCTCTAGCCCCACTCTGGGAAATTCTTATGGTTTCTTTAAATATTAATTCTTCATAATATTTGCCTTCCATGTCCTCAGGGACTCTGATTATTCTTGTATTGTTCATCTTGAGCTCATCACATAGTTTTCTGGTGTCCTATTCATTTCTTTTCTAACTTTTTCTACCTTTGACTGTTTTCTAGAGGTTGCCTAGATGATTTTATTTTCCTAGATTTTCTCATCTTGGAGCTTATTGACACTTTCCTCATTTAATGTTATTCTGCTGCTCATAACTTCTAATGAGGTTTTAAAAAAATATATCATGATAATCATGAGGCACCAGGGAGGGAAGGTAAGTTCTTTCCCTGGTCTGCCATCCCAACAGAGCCTCACAAGAAGCCAGAGAAACACCTACACCATGAGGGCTTCCATTTTCAACATCCAGACTCAACAGCTCATCAGAGCTCTACCAAAGAAAAAACGCCAATCTCTCCCCATTTGGTTCATCAGTAAATGCATGAGATGAGAGCCTACTACTAAGAGTATACCAAAAGCGCGGCCGGAGCATGGCAAGCTACCTGTGTCGTATTTGATGTGCTAAAAAACCAGTAACAATTATAGACCTCATTCCCATGACCTGAAGGAATGGTCTGAGGCTCTTCATGTTCCTGGTGTGAGCAGGTGTCCTTGGGCTACAGTAGCACAGGACAGGACATATGGAGATGTTACTGGTGCCCGGTCAAGCAAATCGATGAACAATGGAAGACAAGTGATACTATTGAGATCAAGATGATATACATTTCTGTCATTTCTGCTTGTAGCTTTTACATTTAGACTCTCAGACGTTCTTGTGCTTTGCTGGCTATGTATGACATTGTGTCATTGAACTCATTAAACATCCTCATCATGGTGTTCTAAAGTAATTTTTCGAGGATTTACAGATCTGGCTGGTGTTGGTTTTGCTTTCTGTGATATTGTTTTTGCTAATTGAAATAGGTGGGATTCTGGTAGATGGCTGTAACTATCTTGAGGAAAGTCCTTTCAATTCCCATTTTCTGGAGGGTTTTAATCATGAACGGGTGCTGGATCTTGTCAAATGCATTCTCCTGCGTCTATTGAAAGGATCATATGGTTTTTTATTTTTTCTTTTATTGATATGATGTATTATGTTGATTGACTTGAAAATGTTGAACCATCCTTGCATTCCCGGGATGAATCCTTCTTGGTCATGATGTATCAGCTTCTTGATGAGTCTTTGGATTCTGTTTGCTAGTATTTTGTTGAAGATCTTAGCATCCGTGTTCATCAGGGATATTGGTCTGTAGTTTTCTTTCTTTGTGTTGTCTCTCCCTGCTTTGGGTATCAGGGTGATATGTGCCTCATAGAAGCTGTTTGGGAGTGTTTCTGTTTCTTCTATTTCCTGGAAATAGAGCTTGAAAAGGACTGGCAGTAGGTCCTCCTTAAAGGTTCGGTAGAGTTCACTAGTGAATCCGTCTGGACCTGGGCTTTTGTGTTTGGGAAGACTTTTTTAATTTCTGTTTCTATTTTCTCAATGGTGATAGGCTTATTCAGGTATTGGAGGTCTTCTAGTTTCAGCCGTGGAAGGTTATAGGACTTCAGGAATTTATCCATTTCTTCTAGATTCTCATGTTTCACGGCATAGAGGATCTCAAAGTAATCTCTGATGATCTTTTGGATTTCTGTGGTTTCTGTTGTGATGTCACCCTTTTTTATTTCTGATTCTGTTTATTTGGGTTCTCTCTTTCCCTGTCCTTACAAGTCTTGCCAATGGTTTGTCAATCTTGTTTAACTTTTCAAAAAACCAGCTCTTGGTTTCATTAATCTTTTGGATTTTTTTTTTTTTTTTTGGTTTCCAACTCATTGATTTCCTCTCTAAGTTTTATTATTTCCCTTTTTCTGCCTGGGTTGGGCTCCTTTTGTTGGTCTTTTTCTAATGTCTTCAGCTATGTAGTCAGGTTAGTTGAGGGAAATTAGCCAGAAGGAGAGAGACAGACACAGAATGACTGCATTTATCTGCATAACATAAATATATATGTACATATTATGATACCAATATCCAAGGTCAAGTGAAACATATATCAGGAGGTCTTGTCAAAGGTGGAAATTATCACAAATGTGTGGGAGTCAGAGGCTAGGTAAGACAGAAAATGGAACAGTGTGCTAACAATTGTCAAGGGTACTAATGCCAACCTAGAACTGAGCATTAAATAGAGGCAAAAGGATATACATGACAACCCTTTAATGTATGTTCTGTAATCCATAGTCTGGAAGGGAAGGAAAAGAGAAAGAGAGAGAAAGGGAAGGAAATAAAGAACCTGCCATGGAGGAGGGATGGGGGAGGGGGAGGGAACCGGGGACATTGGTGGTTGGAGATGGGCACTGGTGGTGGGATGGGTGCTGGAACACAGTATGACCAAAACCCAAATATGAACTTTTTTAACTGTATATCTTTGTAACTGTAAAAATAAAAAATTAAAAAAAAAGAAATAGGTGGGATTCTAGGTGAATCTTCCTATTGGTTTCCCAGACTTCCTGCTGTGCAGAGGGTGAATCGTTTTAGTTAGGCCCTTCTAGTGATTCTGAGGGTTAGGGTTAGGTTAGATTCTGAGGGTTAGGGTTAGCTGGAAAATGCTCTTTTCTTCTCTGCCTGATTTCCCCCAGTGACAGAAATATAATTGTAGTCAGTGTGTAAGTTGCTGAGCAGATCTCTCATACAGCTGCATATGAACCAATAAATGCACTTCAGGAGCTGTGGTGTGGGCCCCTTGATACGGTTTAGATCATTCGGGTACAGAGGGTTTCAGAACCCAGCTAGTGGGGGAGGATCTGCTTCAGTTCTGTGCAGTGAGTGATGTCAGCTGGAGACTGATTTCAGCTGAAAGGGTAAAAATATCTGCAGCTTGATGCTCCTGAATCTGACCAGAATTTTCAGGCTGAAAATCCTTTCTGGATGGCTAACCATTCCACCGGGGTTTGAGGGCACAGAATGTGTTCACAGTAATCGGTTGTGAAGGGACGTAGCAGCTTTGGGCTTAATTGATGATTATGCTGTCAATTTTGTCTTCACCTTTTCTCTCTCTCTCTCTCTCTCTCTCTCTCTCTCTCACACACACACACACACACACACAACAGGTATACTTGCTGCAATCCAGTATAAGGGGAAAGAATTAATTTTCATTTTTCTCCACTCTCTAGCACTGTTGACAATCAGTTTTTGGCTTTTAGCTTGACCTCAGAATGGACAGTCAATGCTGTCACTTCAGAGATGTTTTTAGTGCGCTGGGGAAATTGACCTTGGGCTTGCTCCACCGTGAAAGTTTAGCTTCTGATTTCTTTCATCTCCTGAGGGACGGTTGGTGCCTGCTGACACCTAGATATGGGGTGATGGGTTTGGATTTGGGTTGTTTCATTGATGCTTAAGCCTTCTTGTCAGCTCACTAAACTTGCTGACCACTTCTCCACCCTAGCTTGGGGTTTCGGTTTTCAGGCTCCCTCCCATGTAGCTGAGGGGCTCCCATGTACAAAGACTTGTATAGCTGTACTCTGCTCAACCAGGTTGCAGCTCCAGTGGACTAGATTCCTCATGCCAACACAGTTCAGGCCCTGGAGGTTGCTCCAGTTTTTTCCCCTCTCCTTCCTGCGTTATGCGTCTTGCTGTGTTCTCAGCAGCCTTCAGTTATCATTCTGTGGCCAGAGATGATTGCTGGGCTCTGGTTTTTCATCTCTGTGTTGCTCCATGCAAAGTTCAATATCCAATTCTATTTTATTTTTCTTCTGCGATTTGGGAGCGAGACTTCTCTCACTTCATTCCCTTCTTTACCATCTTGGCCCCACACCCAGGACTGGTTTTTCAATTTGAAAATTTTTATTTCAGTTTTCTTAGACCCTAAATGAAACAGAAAGGGTGAACTTGAGTCAACATGCTGGAACAGTAGGGGAGGAGAGAATATTGGCAGCTTGAGACTGCACAGTTTGGCCAAATGCCTCTCGCTTTTACATAGAAAATTGCGCTCGGCAACTTTCTTAGTTCTTTTTCCAAATGCAAGATTTAGAGCACCTTTGCTTCACAGAATTATATATTCTAATTTACTGAGAGTAGTTCCCTTTTGTCTGAAGGAAAAAAAATTTAATGTAGCTGTCAAATAAAAACTCTTAGAAACTAATTGTAGTTTTCATTTCCTTCTGCTTTGCAGCTATGTATATGACAATTTACACCACTAAGATGCAAGTGCTTAAAAACAAACATATTAATCTTTGTGCATTGCCCTAGATTCTATCAGTATGTATTTGGAAGTGAACAAAATCCGCACATTGCTGATAGAATCAACTTATCAGAGAGCAGCTCTCCTAACTCAACTTCCTTTTTTTCACCATTGCTGTTACACATTAATTTGTGAAAAAGGCAAAATGGAGATATTTTAAAAAAGAAAAACAAGTGTTGGAGAACAGAGGGCTTTTTGAAAAATTACTTTGATTCCATAGGAGGGATCATACAAGAAGTGAAATAATGGGTTTTATATACTGCATAGTAAGTGCAATAAACTACCAGCTGGGAGGAGAGCATGGGCGCTCTGTGTGGGTTATTGGTGCCCTGCCTACTCTGGAAAGAAAAATAAATTTTCAGCCACATCAAAGTCTCCTCCAGAAGCAAAAATGCTCATTAAAAATGCCATTTCCAGGAACCCTGGCAGCCAGACAATAAGATGGCTGGAAGATCACCTTTTTTTTTTTTTTTGGCTTGCTACTCTCTTCTACTTTGAACAGTTTGCTTTGAAAGGAATAAAGAAAATGTGTTGATGATATAATTAAATCCAACTTCTTAGAAAATGGAATGGATTAGATAAAGTTGGCTTCTCTCTAATGCCTTCAAAAACTTCAAACTTAATTTCGAATATATAGAAATTCATCTTATTCATGCCTCTGTCTCATTATTATGAAGTGTTTAAAGCTATGTATGGATCCATCCAAAATCATACTACTGATGGTGGAGCAAATGATGAAATAGAGAAAAGCTGATTGTTTTCCACATGTAATCCTGATTAAGATTCTCTGCTTCCCAGACTTCCCTATCATCTATTTTATTTATCCCAAGGTTGTGACAAAATGATGCAAGGTCATTGTATCATTTCTGAGAGCAAATGGAATGACTAAAGTTTCTAGAAAAGTTACAAATTGTTATCAGGATATTATTATAATTTTTTTTACCCCTTAAACTCCCCTAGTGTTATAGTCTTATATAACTCTGGAATATTTTTCCATGCTAAGAAATTAATGATAGTACAATTCTATTGATTTGATGCAGTTTTTTTTTTTTTGCTTTTTTTTTGGGTTTGGGTCACACCCGGCAATGCTCAGGGGTTTCTCCTGGCTCTGCACTCAGGAATTCCTCCTGGCGGTGCTTGGGGACCATATGGGATGCTGGGGATCAGACCTGGGCCGGTGTGGGCCGGCCACATGCAAGACAAACGCCCTACCCGCTGGGCTATTGCTACGGCCGCTGATGCAGATTTTTATCCGTTTTTTCTACTTTCTTTCACTAGTCTATAGTTTAATCCAGGTTACCATATTAAATTTATATCTTATTCACTTTAATATTTCTGGTAATTAAGACATTCCCTGATAGATGTTAAATATAGTTTTCTAGGAGAACAAACTGGAAAAAATATTTTAGCTGTAGGAGAGAACCCAGAGATCAATGTAGTCATATAAAATTGGAAGGTGGTTTAGCAGCAGACCCTAAATCTAGTAGGGTCTATTGCTAAAATTAGCGAGTCATTGCAGACTTGGTATCAATTCCTTTATTGGTGGAGGCAGAAGAAATCTTTGATGGTTTGGATAGTGGGTAGAAAGGGGAGACAGCGAATGTAGATAACTTTTAAAGAAGTTTATCAACGGAGCAGTAAAAGTTTAGTAATTGAGGCCATGAGAATAGTTTTAGGAAAAGAGAATGTTAAGATGCTTTTGTAATTAGAGAAAAGGGAAAATGGAAAAGTTAGGGAGGAATTGTGTTTAAAATTCCTCATTTAAAAAAAGCTTCAATGAGGAATAAGACCTCATTTAAAAGAGATGACTGCTGAAATAATGCCCAGGAGAAAACATACAGTAAACAAGTTAGTCTTTGAAAAGCAAGGAAAAATTACTCTCTACTAAATTAAGGAAGATGGGTAAAGAAACATGGGTTAGTGCTAAAGACTTATTTGCCTTTCTTTCTTTGTTATAAAAATTTAATTGCTTCTAATTTTACTTGGTTTTGAGTCACACTCTTGGCAGTGTTCAGGGATTACTCCTGACTCTGTGCTCAGAGATCACTCCTGATGGTGCTCAGGGGAACATATGGAGTACTGGGAGCCTAACTGGATCAGTCTTATGCTAGGCATGCTCCTTAGCCCGTACACTCTCCAGTCTCAGAAAAATTACCACCTGAGAATGAAGAGGAATAATGGATTGTAGTAGAGTGTCTCAGAGATTGATTGTTGAAATATTGATTTTTGGGGTGAGAAAATGACATCACCTAAGATTCTGATTCATAATTGAGGGTCAGAGATCATCACTCTGTATGGAGCTATAGATATGTTGGTGCCCAGACATCCATATTTCCCCTAGATGTGCTATCTTTTATTCTTTTAAAATTCTTTTAATTTTTTAATTTTTTTTTTTGCTTTTTGGGTCACACCTGGCAATGCTCAGGAGTTATTTCTGACTCTGCACTCAGGAATTACTCCTGGCTGTGTGCAGGGGACCATGTGGGATGCTGGGGATCGAACCCAGGTCGGTCACATGCAAGGCAAATGCGACCACTGGACTATCGCTCCGGCCCCTAGATGTGCTATCTTTTAAAAATTGGCTTTTCTCAATATCCAAGGTCAAGTGAAACATGACCTTGTATCAGGAGGTCTTGTCAAGGGTGGAAATTGTCGCAAAACGTGTGGGAGTCAGAGGCTGAGTAGGACAGAGAATGGAACAGTGTGCTGACAATTGTCGAGGGTACTAGTGCCAACCTAGAACTGAGCATTAAATACAGGCAAAAGGATACACAAGACAACCCTTTAATGTATGTTCTGTAGTCCATAGTCTGGTGGAGAAGGAAGGGAGAGAGAGAGAGGAAATGGAAAGAAATGGGGAACCTGGCATGGAGGCGGGCTGGGGGAGAGGGGAGGGAACCGAGTAGTTGGTGGTGGGAAATGGGCACTGGTGGAGGGATGGGTGCTGGAACACTGTATGACCAAAACCCAGGTATGAACTTTTTAATTGTGTATCTTTGTGATTGTGTATCTCACGGTGGTATAATAAAATACTTAAAAAATGGCTTTTCTTATTTTCTTTCATAGTCATCTATCTTTGGCCAAATTATTTACTTTTTCCTTCCTGGAATTCAGTAATAGTCTTAATTAAACCAATAATCAATAACTTTAGTGTTGGGGATTCACAGAGTAACATAAAAACAATTTTTCTATTTTATTTATAGTAAATAAATTGAGCAATATGAATTCTAACATAACTAGACTAGGAAATA
Organism: Cryptotis parvus; assembly: GCA_021461705.1. Lineage (NCBI taxonomy): Eukaryota > Metazoa > Chordata > Mammalia > Eulipotyphla > Soricidae > Cryptotis > Cryptotis parvus. Next base: position 62,071 of record JAJIBD010025655.1, read on the forward strand.
TTTCTTGATTTATGAAGTCACATTTTAGCAGATAGCTATGTGGGAATGTGTTTTATTCAATTTAGACTTCTATAACTACTGCCATAGATCGGATGGATAGTTTATAACAACAAAATTTTATTTTCCATGTTTGTGAGGTCTGGAAAGTCCAAGATCAAGGCATTGGCATATTCAGTGTTGGCAAGGGCCTGTTTCCTGGTTCAAAGGGAACTAGGAACTTTTCATAATATCCTTGTATGGCAGAAAAAGAAAGATATGATCTCAGGGATTTCTCTAATAATTAGTCCTGTGGAGTTTCATGAGTTTTGCCCTCATGATCCAATCACCTTCCAAATGACCTACCTCCAATTACAATCACATTATGGATTAGGTTCCCACATATGGATTGGGAAGGAAACAATCATTCAGTCTTTGCAAGTAAGGATTTATCCAATTTGCTCAGATAATATGGAACTACTGTAACCTTTACAACTTCTGGCTGCTTGTGTTTGATCTTCTTTTGGAGAAATATGGTATTTTCCCCTATGTGATAGTTTGCCAGTACTGTTGACCTTGACTATGCCAGTTGAATGCTTTCTCTCCCCACTCCCATTAAATTGGAATCTTTTATGTATATTAAAAGTACTGAGGGTTGCTTAGCATTTATTTTGTTTGGTTTCTAAAGACTGCTTGAAATTATATATGTGGTATATATCTATGGTTTTTCTTTTCTTTTCTGAGTTTGATTTGTGAGCCAGTCTTTCATTATGAGAGCTTCCTCACAGTGGTGTTGCATTTTCTCATAATTTTTGCTTGGTTAGACTTAGTTCATTTCTATTGCTCACCATGAAAGAACCGAGATTTGCATGATTATACAATCAACCCCTCAACTCCACTCAGCTTTCGTAGCCTATGTTTCACAGCACATGGGAATTCTTATAAGATTGTTTCAGGGAATTTTATTCCCATCTGTGTCCCTAATTCGAAAGCTTTCTAACTCTTGAACTACCATTTCCTCAAAGAAGACATACAGAGGGCCAATTGCTTTATGAAAAAAGTACTCTTCATTATTCGTTGTCATGGAAATACATATCTAAATAACGATGAGCAGTTGTTTTACAGCACTGAGACCAGAAGACATCAAAAAGAATAGAAGCAACCAGTGATGGTGGGTATATTTAGAAGAGGGAACAATTATCTACTGTTAGCGGGATTGTGGTCTGGTTTGGCCCCTATGAAAACAGTATAGAAGCTTCTCAAAAAACTAAGAATTGGGCTTCTGTGTAAACCACCACTCCATTTCTTGGCATCAACCCTTTGAAAAGGACATATTTATTGCAGCGTTATTCACAATTGCCAAGATATGGAGGCAACCTAAGTGCCAAGAACTGATGAATGGATAAACACACTGTGGTTTATATTCACAATGGAATACTACTGTTACCAAAAAAAAAGATGAAGCCAAGCAATTACATGTGTGGAACTGAGTGAAGTTCTGTCCTTTACTCATGCTGAGAGAGTCTAAAAGGAGAGTGACAAATACAGAAGAATCTCTCTCATACAAAAAACATAGTAAGAAAATTACAAATGGCTGATGGCAACAGACTTTGAAAAATGGATTATAGAACCGAATTTGCTAAGGGGATGGTATGTCATGGAGAGGGTAAAGGGGACAACATTGGTGGCACTTTGGAGGTGGGTTTGGTATTGGAACATTGTATGCCTGAAACCTTATCATTTAATGATAAATTTATTATTTACAGTAATGTAAATCATGATGCCAAAATAAAATACTAAAAAGTATTTGATTATATTGGCAATTTAAATAAATAAAGTTTTCTAGCTTTTTATTTGCTTTGTTTTTGTATTGGGGCCACACCTCATGGTACTCATGGGCTTCTCCTGACTCTGTACTCAGGAATTACTCCTGGTGGTGCTTAGAATGCCTACGCTCTAGGATGTCAGGGATTGAGCTTAGCTCATCCATATGCAAGGAAAGTGCTCTGCCCACTATACTATTGCTCTGACCCCAAAAGTTTTCTAGCTTAAACAGAACGTTGAATTATAAGAGTTTCTTGATTTTGAAATACTCTCTCTCAGAGAGTATTTTGAAATACTCTCTCTCTTGAGAGTATTTCAAGCCCAGGAATGCTTGAGCCTAAGACACAGGTACACCCGGCAGAGCAGAAACCAGCTTTACCTGTTGTGCGGCGCGCGCAGCGGGGCCGCGCAATTTACCTCCAAATTACCACAAATATTCTACCCACCCCTCTGAGAGAGCCCCACAAAGTAATGAGAATATAGTGCCCGCATGGCAGAGCCTGGCAAGCTGTCCGATGCGTGTTCGATATGCCAAATCCAGTAACAAAAATGTTTATTTTCCTGACCCCGAAAGAGCCCTTAATACGGCAGCAGTAAGAAAGGCAAACAAGCAGTGCCTGATAAAATTTCACGGCTGTCCTAGGCTGCCAAAACGAAGAAGGACTAAAATGACTGTCTGTACTTTCAATGCACGTACACTGGCATCGGAAGCATATATTGAGGATCTGATGCTGCAAGCAAGAAAGATCAAGTATGACATCATTGGTCTGACTGAGACGAGGGAGGCGTCAGTCGCATCATGCTGTATTTGACACCGGAGAAGAATTGTTCCTTGGAACATGTGACGAAAGAGGCGTCGGTGGCGTTGGTGTCCTTGTCAACACGAACATGGCTGTCAATATTGATTCATTTGAATGCCTAACAAACCGAATAGGACGATTACACTTGAGGAGATGTGGCCCACTGCCAGCAATTTCTATCTTCATTGTCTATGCACCAACATCCACATACAAAGAAGATGAAATTGAGAAATTCTACATGGAATTGGAGGAGTTCTATAAAAAAGATCACACCTTCTACAAGATCATAGTTGGTGATTTTAATGCCAAGATAGGACCGAGAAGATCGGCTGAAGAACTCCACATCGGGACCCATGGCCTAGAATGGAACGAACAGGGTGAGAGACTATCTGAGTTCATCATGTCCACCAAGACTATTCATGGGAACTCATAGTTTCAGAAGGCTGAAGCAAAACGTTGGACATGGGAATCTCCTGGCGGACAGTTCCACAATGAAATTGACCACATCATCTTCAATCGACGGTTTTGTCTGACCGATGTTGCTGTCGTCCCCAAATTCCAGACAGGATCAGACCACCGTCTCCCTTTGTGCAAAATTCTACTTCCCACAATGGGGAGAAAAGGCTGCAAAGTTTAAGAAGAGAACTCCCAGAACGACCACCAACTGGGAACTCTTTGGCACCATTGCGGCAACATGGGAAGATACCATCATTGATGACATCGATGAAGAATACAACCGACTGGTTCAGCACCTCCATGATTGTGCGAAGAATGCTGAGAGAGAGAAAGACACAAAAGGACGCTTGTCTTCAGAAACTCTTGAGCTCATTCGCCAACGTGGCAAGGCGCGAGCCTCAGGAGACCAAATGCTAACGTCCAAGCTTGCTAAACAGTGCAGAGAAGCGATAAAAGCAGACCC
>JAJIBD010025656.1:0-10239 GCA_021461705.1 Cryptotis parvus
TTGAGAGTATTTCAAGCCCAGGAATGCTTGAGCCTAAGACAAGGGTACACTCAGTGAACAGAAACCAGCTTCTTCCTGTTGCGCCTGGCCACGTGATTTACCTCCAAATTAATGTAAATGAGAGAGTCCCACAAAGTAAGTGAGAATATAGTGCCCGCATGGCAGAGCCTGGCAAGCTGTCCAATGCATGTTCGATATGCCAAATCCAGTAACAGAAATGTTTATTTTCCTGACCCCTAAAGAGCCCTTTAATACGGCAGCAGTAAGAAAGTCAAACAAGCAGTGCCTGATAAAATTTCTACACGGCCATCCTAGGAGCTGACAAAACGAAGAAAGACTAAAATGACTGTCTGTACTTCTATGCACACACTGGCATCGTAAAGCATATATTGAGGATCTGATGCTACAAGCATAAAAAGATCAAGTATGACATCATTGGTCTGACTGAGATGAGGAGGCTACCAGTTGCATCATGCTGTATTTGACACTGAGAAGAATTGTTCCTTGGAACATGCGCATTTAAAAGAGGCATCGGTGTGGCGTTGGTGTCCTTGTCAACACGAACATGGTTGTCAACATTGATTCATTTGAATGCCTAATAAACCGAATAGGACGATTACACTTGAAGAGATGTAGAACACTGCCAGTAATTTCTATCTTCATTGTCTAGGCACCAAACATGCACATACAAAGAAGATGAAATTGAGAAATTCTACATGGAATTGGAGGAGTTCTAAAAAAAGATCACACTTTCAAGATCATAGTCGGTGATTTTAATGCCAAGATAGGACCAAGAAGATCAGCTGAAGAACTCCAAATGTGGGACCCATGGCCTGGTGAATGGAAACTTAACAGGGTGAGAGACTATCTGAGTTCATCATGTCCACCAAGACCATTCATGGGAACTCACAGATCCATAAGGCTGAAGCGAAACGTTGGACATGGGGGAATATCCTACGGACAGTTCCACAATGAAATTGACCACATCATCTTCAATCGACAGTTTTGTCTGACAGATGTAGCTAACTGCACAAACCAAACAGGATCGGACAATTAGCTCCCTTCGTGAAAAATTCTACTCCCCAATGGGAGAAAAGGCTGCAAAGTTTAAGAAGAGAACTCCCAGAATGACCAACAACCGGGAACCCCCTTTGGCACCATTGTAGCAATATGGGAAGATACCATCATTGACTTATATTTATGAAGAATAAGCAACCGACTGGTTCAGCACCTCCCATGATTGTGCGAAGCAACGCCAGAGAGAGAAAGAACACAAAGATGCCTGTCTTCAGAAACTCTTGAGCCCACTCGCCGCTAACGCAGGTAAGGCGCCGAGCCTCAGGAGACCAAATGCTAACGTCCAAGCTTTAGCTAAACGGTCGAGAAGTTTATAAAAGAAGAACCCCAGGCCGGAGCCCCAACCCCAAAGACAGAGAGAGAAATACTGGAAGATGCAGCAGAAGCCGAAAAGCATTCTGACTCACCCGCCTGTCCTTCGCCAACTATAAGACCAAGATGACTGACCTCCGACGCCCTGATGGATCCATCACTCTTCCAGAAAGGTGCAAAATGGCGAAGATTATCCATGACTTCTCCTCAGATCCTCGATAGCCACATCCACCCGCCCACATACCAAATTCCACAGATGATATGTCATTCCCAACGTCCTCCTTCTGAAACTGACATGCCATCTCATCGGGTAAAGAAGGGAACAGCATCAGGCCCAGACAAAGTCAGACCCAACACCTGAAGAATCTGCCATTGGTACTCATCAATACACTAGCTCGCTCTTCACAAGTTACCTGTCCGCAATGCAAGGTGCCCTCCCCAATGGAAAACCAGCAGGACAGCCTCTACTGTTCAAGAAGGGAGACATTCATGACTTCCCGCAACCATCGCCCATCTCGCCTGTTGGGTCTGTCATCTACTGGCCCATAGCAAATTTTTGCTTCTCTCTGTGACTGTCTGTCTTTCTCCTCTCTTCTCTCACTCACTCACTCTCTCCCTGTTCTTTGCACATTTTGGGCTGCAATACATGTATACTAGAGGTTATCATGTATATTCTTTTGCCTACTTTCAATGCTCAGTTCTACACTGATATTATCACTACAATTTTTGCTAATATACTTTTCCTTTCTGTATTGAATGTGCCTGTAGCTTTTTGGGAGAGATATCTCTGGCACCATCAATATAATCCTTGAAAATTTAGAACTCAATTAACTCCCAACCCCTACAAACTCTACCAAAAGAGATAAGAGTTTAAGAAAATGCATGAATAATACTTTGCTTACCATCATCATACTCAAGCTCTTTGTTCCATGTTCCTTGTTGCAGGACTCCCTTTAAGGGCCGCTGCATTAGCACACTAAAGGGCCTAGGTGAGGTGCAGGGAGGGATTATCTAAGGACATTTAACACTCCCCTGCTTTCCATAACAATGGGAGGAAGGTCTGAGTTGAAGGGATATAAACCAGCCGGTTTTCACCTCCCGCTTTCTTGGGGGCTGTGCTCGCGAGAGCTGTCGCCCTGCTTGGAAGTGTTCTTCTCCTTTCCCAAAGCCTTTGCACGTGGTGGTCGCCATCTTGGCCTACACGTGGCTGGGGGTTCTAGCCTGGAATCCTAAGCATCGGGTTTTTCCTTTTGCTGATTTGTATGCCTGAACCTGTGATAAGTAAAGTCTTTTAAAACCTCATCGGATCCCCTGAGTGCTCATCCATTCCTCGCCGGCTTCGGAGGTAGAAGGGAACTCGCTCCCGGCACTGTCGGGGACCTCCGGCGGTGCGCCCCGACATTTGGCGCCCCTTGAGCGGGCAACACGAACATCGCCTGGTCTAATTATCATCGGACAGAGATCATCTGCCTCCGAACCGTGGAGTAAAATGATGGATATCTCATGGTATAGATACATTGTATCTTTTATTGGCTCGAACCATACATAGCCCAGTCTATAAAGTTCCTTTCTGAGAACTACTCTATCTTTTCACAAATCATCTGGGTCCTTGCGATTTTTAAACTGTACCTTTGCGTAAGGACAATGTTTAATAGAGAGAGGGAGGAAAGTAATAAATTGAATGCAATCTTAAGGGACGAGATTTACTCAGCGATTGAAGAAATAAGTGAGGATCATAAAGCTACAGGTAGACTGGTCTTAAAGCTTGAGGACAGAATTATTAAACAGAGTTTAAAATTTGAAAAGAAATTAGAAGAACAGGAAAGTAAAATTATTAACCAGATTTTAAAATTTGAGGAAAAAATTAGAAGAACAGGATTTAAAAAATTCAAGGAAAAAAATTAGAAGAACAGGATTTAAAAATTCAAGGAAAAAATTAGAAGAACAGGATTTAAAATTCAAGGAAAAAATTAGAAGAACAGGAAAGTAAAATTATTAAACAGGATTTAAAATTTGAAGTAAAGTTTGAAGAGCAGAAGAAGGATATCGATAAAATCAGCATTATCTTAGAGGAAGAAATTGACAGACAGAGAGATAGAATAGATGGACAGAAAGAGGAGGTTTGGAAGTTACACATAAGATTGAAAGAACAAAAAGGAAGAAACATATAGGAAACTTGAAAACTTAAACCAAGAAATGGATGTGTTACGCAGGGAGATTTCTGATTTCATAACTTATCAATCAGGACCTAGCGCATACCCAATACTGAGGCGTGAACCAACTAAAAAGCCGCTCACAAACACGCCCCAAAAACTGTAAACTTGAAAAAAGGTGTATACATTCCCAGCAAAAAAAATTTAAAAAAGAATTCTAATGTGGCTGATAACTTAGAGGAGGAACAGGAAAACCCAGAGGGAGGCAAATTCCCAAGCTGAAAATCTCCCCAGAGTTAATACCCTCAATGGGGTAGATGTTCCTCTGCCAGATACTACAAGCTCTGATGAGGAAGAAGGGGAGAAACAGATTAGCTCGAGTCAAAAGAGCAAAGCCCAGCAATCTTTTCTCATGACCAATCTAAAGATAAAGTAAAACCGATTCATGAAGACTTAAAAATTGAGGCAATAACCCCCGCTTAGGAAGGCTTATGACAGGTTTGGAATATCAAGTCCTTATACTTTAAAAAATATTTAGCTGATTGGAGCGAAAAGTAGTCAGTGGGTATTGGGAGACTTTGAAACGGTAGCCGATACTTGTCTAAACAAATCACAGTACATGCAATGGCATATGTGGTATGCAGATGGGGTTAACCAGAATATTGACACTTTAAGAGAAAAGGAATCAGGCCATACTATAACTTTTGCCATGCTAAAAGGTGAAGGTGAATGGAAAACAAAGCAAAACAAGCGACATTACCTGAACCTATTTTAAAATTCGCTCGGGAGACAGCATTAAAGGCGTGGGAAAGAGTAGGTTCCGACCCAGAATTTCTAGGTAGCTATACAAAAATTTACCAGGGTCGTGATGAACCATACTTTGATTTTGTTGGGGAGATTATGTGAAACAATCCAAAGACAGGTTCAAGACCCAACCACTCAAGAAATCCTAAAACTAAACTTAGCATATGAGAATGCTAATCAAAAAATGTCGAGCATTACTATATGGTATTAGGGAAAAGGCTGACCTCATGGGGTATCTAAAGGCCTGTAGAAATGTCGGTTTAACCCTCCCATAAAACACAGGATGATATAGAGGCTTATCCCATACAGCAGGAGGATCAGGAGAGGGATGAAATGTCAGACAGCTCTAGGGAGAGAAACAAGTCAGACAGCTCTAGGGGAGAGAAACAAGTCAGACAGCTCTAGGGAGAGAAACAAGTCAGACAGCTCTAGGGGGAGAAACAATAAACTTCAAAGGATAAACAATAATCGGAGAAACTATTCTAATAATCGCAGCTCCACCCCTCGAAGGGCCCCCACCTGGACCATGCCCAAGGTGCAGAAAAGGAAAAACATTGGGCCAGAGACTGTCGGTCTTGGAGGCGAAGTCAGCCTCAGGCTTCATCTGGACAGATAACCTGCTTTATCTGCGGAAAGAAGGGACACACCCGTAGAGATTGCCCATCTTCTACAATTATCAATACAGGGCAACATTCTAATAATCCCTTTATAGGAAATGTTACATGGGCCCCCTCCCAGGTTCCACAAGCTCCGCAGGCTCAAATAACATCTATGCCTCCCCTAATGCGGGAAACTGGGTGGGGGCCAGCCCCAGGCCCAGCTGAATCCAGGGGCACTCTCCTTCATTCCACCTGCCCAATATCCTCCGAATCAGAATCCACAGAATTACAGTCAATAAATGCTCTCTGGCCTACCCCATCAGGCAGTGGCAGTCCCGACATTCTCTGCCCCAAGACTGTCACAATATACCCAAGTCAAGACCCCTACATGCTAAAAAACAGGGATAAAAGGACCTGCTCCCCAGGTAGTATGGGTTTAATTCAGGGGAGCGATTGGCTGAAATTCCTAAGGGAATTATGGTGCATTTCGACTTCTGATCCTGAATCTCATGGAGAGATAATACTGTCAATATCTGTGCCAACTAAATGGACTTTTAAAAAAGGGGAACCACTTGCTAAACTATTATTATTTTTTGAGGATCCGTGTAGTCAGTCCGAACACCCCTACAGCTGGTGGCTTAAACAGTACCAACCATTCTGCCAACTTCATTGTTGGTTATGCAGCCACACAGAACCAAGCCCACCAGCCACCTGCTAACTATCTAGTTGGGTACACTGCCAGAATTCTCAGGCCAAGCGGCCGGTTATACCCATCGAAATTTATAAAAAGGAAATTCAAAGGCATGTTGGATACAGGGGCAGACATATCCATAATCTCCACCAAGTATTGGCCCTCTAACTGGGCCCTAAAGAAAGTGTCCCATAGCCTGAGCGGGTAGGCAATATCTCCCTCCTCTCTTCTCCGACAGAGTGCCAGGTGGCTGCCGGGGTATTGGCCCTGAAGGGAATGTAGCCATGGTCCAGCCTTTATATAGCCCCTATGCCTTTAACTTTATGGGGTCGAGACATGCTGGAGCAGTGGGGGGGCAGTAATCCACATACCTCGCCCACCCCCCGCCGAGCACCAATTCCAGCTCTCCATAATAAGCCTAACACCGGAGTAACCTTTTAATTGGGGCCGCTGTGGTTAAGCGCCCACTACCTATCCGCATTCAGTGGAAGTCTGACAAACCTATATGGACACCACAGTGGCCCCTCAATACCAAAAAGTTAGAGGCGCTAACAAATCTAGTGGAAGAACAGCTGAAATTAGGACATATTGAGGAAACGCTTTCAGAATGGAATTCCTCCTGTTTTTGTAATACAGAAAAAAATCAGGCAAATGGCGCTTGCTGATTGACTTAAGGAATGTAAATTCTACTATGGACCCCATGGGGAGCCCTACAACCTGGGCCCCTCTCCAGCAGCTATTCCTAAGGATTGGCCGCTAATTATCATAGATTTAAAAAGACTGCTTTTACAGCATACCTATCCACCCAGATGATCGGAAAAGGTTTGCATTTTCAGTCCCTTCCATTAATCATAAAGGTCCTTTACGTAGGTTTCAGTGGACAGTATTGCCCCAAGGAATGACTAATTCACCTACGATGTGTCAACACTTTGTTGATGAGGTTTTGCACCCATTCGTGCTAAATTTCCTGTGGCATACATCATCCACTACATGGATGATATCCTGCTAGCTTGTGATAATTCCAGAGATCTCCAGAATTTATATAATGATGTAATGACAGTTTTACCAGAGGCTGGCTTACAAGTAGCTCCGAGAAAAATCCAGATGCAGCCTCCATATGAATATTTGGGCTATGCTTTTGACCGCACTACAGTGCGCCCTCAAAAGATCTCCATTAGTCAGAAAAGGCTCAAAACCTTGAATGATTTTCAAAAACTGCTGGGGGATATCAACTGGCGCGCCCTCCCTTGGTATTCCTAACTGTGAGCTCAGTAACCTGTTCCACACCCTTGAAGGTGATCCTGCTTTAAATAGCCCAAGGCAGCTAACTCCTAAAGCTCAGAGAGGAATTAGATTTTTTTCATGAATCGGCTTCAAAAATCTTACCTCTCCAGATTTAATCCCGGAGAAAAGGTATGGTTCTTGGTCTTCAACACTCCCGAGTCTCCAACTGCTGCTATAGCCCAATTATCTGGACCGTTAGGAATGGGTTTACTTACATAACAAGCAGAATCGCACTGCTACACCTTACCTTGAGATGATAGCTAACCTTATAATTAAGGGAAGATCAAGAACCCAAGTATTACTTGGACATGATCCCCATGTAATTGTACTACCTGACCCTAAAAAAAGAAATTGAAGCTGTTTTACCACTCAGTGAAATCCTTCAGAGAGCTTTAGCAGATTTTTCAGGAGAAATATCTTATCATTACCCAGCTGGAAAAACCTGGGAATTTCTGAAAAGGACACCTTTTATAATTCCACCATTGTCCGCCTCCTCTCCCATTCCTGATGCTCCAGTGTATTATATTGATGGCTCCTCATCAGGAAGGGGTGGAATTACAGGTCCTTCGTTGACCACTACTGTGCATACAAATTATAAATCTGCCCAACAAGTGGAACTCGCCACCCTGATACATTTACTATCCCATGTATCTGGCCCATGTAATGTGGTGAGTGATTCTGCATATGTAGTTGGTTTATTTCCCTGGAATTGTCACTGCTTCTTTAAATGCCCATAATCCTATAATTCAGGAGCTGCTCCATAAACTACAAGATCTCCTCCGAAATAGAACATTCCCTATATACATCTCCCCACATCCGCTTCACAGCCGACTCCCCGGCCAATGGTTCGAGGGAAACGAAGCAGCAGATCTCTTTGGCAGCACCAGTATTTAAATCAGCTGAGGAAGAGCACCAGACTCTACATACAAATGCCCGCCGCCTTCATGTACAACCATGGCATCCCATGGAGACAAGCTAGACAAATTGTCCCGAATCAGTCCTGTCTGTGCTCCTTTACATTGTACATCCCATGTAGCAGGAGCAAATCCTCGAGGTTTACAGACAAACCAATTGTGGCAGATGGATATAACTCATACTAACTTATTTCCCAACAAACCTTTCCTTCATGTGGTCATCGATACATATTCCCGGTTCATATGGGCTGTCCCTATGACGCCTGGAAAGAGCTAAATCTGTTTGTTCATTTTTACTCCAGTGCTTCTCCGCCATGGGTATTCCCCATACCATAAAAACAGATAATGGTCCTGCTTACACCAGCAAAACCTTCAAATCCTTTTATGAGGAATGGCAGATCAAACATATTACAGGAATTCCATATAATCCACAAGGACAAGGAATAGTTGAACGCGCCCACAGAACACTTAAAAACTCAGCTATTAAAGCAACGAAAAAACAAGCATGCCTCCAATGGATTCTTTATCTTTAACATTATTCACCTTAAACTTCTTAAATATACCTCAAGGAGATCCCTATACCGCGGCTGAACGCCACTTTCAAGAAGATATGCAAACTCAAAAAACAGTCAATCCACCTATCTGGGTGAAAATTGATGATAAATGGATTGCAGGTCACCTCCTCATTCGGGAAGAGGCTATGCTTTCATTTCTACAGACGATAACCCTGCCAAGAAACTCTGGGTCCCTCTGCGACTTGTTAAGACTAGAATTCCTCCAAGAATCAGAAAAACAACTAATTCTTTTCAATATAAAGTCTTAAATTTTAAATTGCAAGCTGCTGTTTAAACTTCCTGGATTGGTTCCTTTTAATAATGATCTTGTTTTGCAGTCTGTGATCATGGTTCATGTCTAATATCTTGCCTTACAGCCTAAATATTTTCTTTCTTACAAAAAAAAAAAAAAGGTGGAAAATGGGTGGACTCTGATCACAGTGCTCATTACAAAAATGTTTGCTAAATCAATAAAAAAATTGTTTTTCTAATGATTCTGTTCACAGGATGAGATATTCGAATCCAGTAAACCTGCGCCACAGTGCTCAATACTCCGAGACTCCTAAAACAGTGCTCGCTAAAAAATTTAATAATTTGCAAAACTAATTTTTCCCAATGCTCTATTCACAGGAAAAGACACTTTCTCACCATCATTTGCCGGCTTTATATTTATGAAGCGCTTGACTCGTTACCATTTATCACCCTAAATGGGTCACATATACAGCTGTAAGATATTGATCGATCAAATGTATGTGTGCGTGTGTGTGCATGTGGTGGCCACCATTATGTTTGTGATTAATGTTGTGCCTATGTTATGTCTCAACTACTACCTTCTCAATTTCTGACCACTACAAACCTCTATTACATTCATCAACTCCACTGCTGATCCACTAGATTTATCAATTTTAAAATCATCAATTCTCATACTTATTTCCCCTGCTCCACCCATGTTGGAGCTTTTTATATTCTTCCTCTCCATCCCAGACTTGGATCCCTACAAAGCCTTAAAATCTCTACTTGTGATTAACCTCGAAAAGTGTTTTTTTGTCTCGCCTAAGCTACAGGTACAGTTACCGGTGCCAATGTTCCCTTGCTGAAGAAGCCCTGCAAGACGCCCACACCGATGTTCCAGACACCTGCTCCAGCGCCAAGACTCCTGTTCCAGAGTTCAAGATATCACACCGATGTTCCGACACCTGCTCCAGCGCTCAAGACTCCTGTTCCAGAGTTCAAGATACCACACCGATGTTCCCGACACCTGTTCCAGCACTCAAGACTCCTGTTCCAGAATTCGAGATACTTGTTCCAGTGTTCCTGAGACCCAATCCAGTGTTCCTGACAATTCAACGAAGTTCCTGATCGCTACCTCCAGAGACTCATACTCATATGATCACCGCTATTGTTGTTCCAGAAGTAGCCCCCACAGACTTTGTTCCGACACCACTTTACATAAAAATATAGCAAATTGACTCTCACAAATTATGGACAGTGCAAACTATAGTCCGTTATAATCAGACAGCTAAAAACACTATTCTTGAACTTTGCTTTGGGTCCAAAAACAAGTTAGGATCCTAAAGTAACATGTGCTATCATTTTGTAAACGGAATTGTTTTTTTTCTTATCAAATTTTCTGTACATTACTAAATATTTTTACCTTTTCAATTTTATTAGTAAACTAATCAGGGGGAGTTGTTGCAGGGACTCCCTTAAGGGCCGCCGCATTAGCGCACTAAAGGGCCCTAGGTGAGGTGCAGAGAGGGATTTCTAAGGACATTTAACACTCCCAGCTTTCCATAACAATGGGAGTGAAGGTCTGAGCTGCAGTGGGATATAAACCAGCCGGCTTTCACT
>JAJIBD010025657.1:0-24302 GCA_021461705.1 Cryptotis parvus
CAATTAATCTTCAATAAAGGAGCATAAAAGTATGAATTCGAGCAGGGAAAGCCTCTTCAACAAGTAGGGTTGGGGGAAAACTGGGCAGTGTGATACGTAAAGAAATAAAATTAGACCTCTGTCTATCATTATGCACAAAAATCGGATCAAATGGATTAAAGATCTCAATATCAGACCTGAACTATGAAGTAGATTGAAGAAAATATAGGAAAGCCCCAATGACATTGAAGTTAAAGACATCTTCAAAGGTGAAACACCACTAACAAAACATGCTAGAAGAAAGATTAACATATGGGACTACATGAAACTAAAAGCTTCCTGCACCTCAAAAGAAACAGTGATCAAGATACAAACAGAGCCACAGAATGGAAAAAGAATACTCACCCAATACATCTGATAAGGGGTTAATATATCCAGGATATACTCAGGCACTGCTAGAACTTTACAAGAAGAAACAACCAACCCCATCAAAAAATGGGTAGAAGAAATGAAAGAGAAACTTCAGCAAGGAAGAAATTTGAATGGCCAAAAGAAATGTGAAAAATGCTCATCATTAGTCATCAGAGAGATGAAAATCAAAACAACAATGATATATAATTTTATACCACAGAGAATGTCACATATCCAAAAGAGCAAGAATAACAAGTGCTGGCTTGAATGCAGGGAAAATGGACACTCATCTATTGTTGGTGGGAATGTCAACTGGTAGAGCCTTTCTGAAAAACAATATGGACATTCCTCCAAAGACTAGGAATTGAACTCCCATTTGACACAGCCATACCACTCCTTGGAATATACCCTGGGAAGCCAAAACATGCAGTGGAAACACCATCCCTACTTTTATATTCATAGCAGCATTATTCACACCAGAATCTGGAAACAACCAGAGTGCCGGAAAATTGATGACTGGATAAAGAAACTTTTGTAATCTACACAATGGAATACTATGCAGCTGTTAGGAAAAATGAAGTTATGAAATTTGCCTATAAATGGAGATGGAGAAGATCATGTTGAGTGAAATTAGCTAGAAGGAGAGAGACAGATATAGAATCACTGCATTTATTTGCACTACATAAATATATATAACATATTTATATATGCATATTATGATACCAATATCCATCAGGCGAAATGTGCATCAGGAGGTCTTGCCAAGGTGGAAACTGCCACAAATGTTTGGAAGCAGAGGTTAGGTAAGATGAGAAAGGAACAGTGCCAATAATTGTCGAAAAGTCTTTACGATCCACACCATGTAAGAGAGGGAAGAGAGAAAGAGAGAGAGAGAAAAGAGCAAGATAGAAAAGAGAAGGAGAACCTGCCATGGAGGCTGACTAGGGGAACGGGGAGGGTATTGGGACATTGGTAGTGGGAAATGGGCACTGGTGGAGGGATGGTGTTGAAACACTGTATGGATGAACCCAAACATGAACATTTTGTAATTGTAAAAAAAATAAATTCAACAAAAAAAAATACTTGGTAGAAATAAAACTAATTTTCAGCTTAGCACACGAGTATGATAGCAGTTATATTCTCAGGATATATCCAATAGAAAGCTATGTATATACTTATATAAAAAAATATATATATATAATTTACTCTATTTTTTTTTCTTGTCACACCCAGCAATGCTCAGGGGTTTTTCCTGGCTCTGCACTCAGGAATCACCTGGCAGTGCTCGGGGGACCACATGGGATGCCGGAATCAAACCCAGGTCGGCACAGGCCGGTGCGCGCAAGGCAAACGCCCTACCGCTGGGCCATACTCGGCCCCTCATTTTTTTAAATATATATATATATATATATATATATATATATATATAAAAAACACTCATTAACCAATTGTCAACTAGTTTACTCTCTTTCTCAATACTGTCAATCATTTAGGTTAAAAATTTAAAGAGGAATAAGCATATATATGTATACATATATATTTACAAAATGTATTTCAATATATATAGAAGCACTATTTATAAAAATTGTCAAACTAGAAAATATGTAGATTCATAACAGTAATGAAAGGAAACATATAGTGTGACATACTTACACAATAAAATCTAACAGGAATAATTAAGATCTAAAACTGTATATGACAATTTGAAGAAACTTCTACAAGCATAATAAATAAAATAAAGCAGAGTACATATGATATAACTTTAAACACATAAAATATTGTGCAAATATATTCTGTTAGAAATTGGGATGGATAGTTTTTCCTTGAAGTCGGGACTAGAAGTAGGCATTAGAGGTCTGGGATTCCTGTAATGCTGTAAAATATTGTTTCTTGATTTGGGTAGTGGTTAAATGGCTTTTTCCAATGGGAAAAAATTTTATCAAATCATATGCTTATAATAAAAGTACTGTTATATAGTTTTGTGTTATATCTTAATTTTTGAAAAACAGTTTTCTGTTGTGACCAAGGATTCTCATTAACCAATTGTCAACTAGTTTACTCTTTTCTCAATACTGTCAATCATTTAGTTAAAATTTAAAGAGGAATAAGATATATATGTATACATATATATTTACAAAATGTATTTCAATATATATAGAAGCACTATTTATAAAATTGTCAAACTAGAAAATATGTAGATTCATAACAGTAATGAAAGGAAACATATAGTGTGATATACTTACACAATAAAATCCTAACAGGAATAATTAAGATCTAAAACTGTATATGACAATTTGAAGAAACTTCACAAGCATAATAAATAAAATAAAGCAGAGTACATATGATATACTTTAAACACATAAAATATTGTGCAAATATATTCTGTTAGAAATTGGGATGGATAGTTTTTCCCTTGAAGTCGGGACTAGAAGTAGGCATTAGAGGTCTGGGATTCCTGTAATGCTGTTAATATTGTTTCTTGATTTGGGTAGTGGTTAAATGGCTTTTTCAATGGGAAAATTTTATCAAATCATATGTCTTATAATAAAAGTACTGTTATATAGTTTTGTGTTATATCTTAATTTTTTGAAAAACAGTTCTCTGTTGTGACCAAGGATTCTCATTAACCAATTGTCAACTAGTGTACTCTCTTTTCTCTTTTCAATCATTTGGCATGAAATTTTAAAGAGGAATAAGAAGCAGTGATTTAAGTGACTAAACCCCAATGAAGTATGATAAACAAAGAAAAATAAAGAGGGATGGTAGGAAAAAGCAAGAGAGATCTTTAAAAAAAAAAGAAAATAAATTCTATCACTTAATCTCATATTTTATTTCTCCCTTCTGACTGAGCTTCTAGACCTCACCTAAGATAGCTGCCATTTATCCACAACCTGTCCACAGAGAATTATATGGGATCATAGAACAGTCAAGCTCTACATAGTCTGCATCTATAAGGAAGGCATGATTGGACAGAGAAAAGAAAATTAAAACAGAGGAGACAAAGATGAAAGGGAAAGGCAAAGGGTTACCGCCTTAGTGAATGTCTTCAAAATTTAACTATTTTGAACATTTATTTCTAACAACTTTAGAAATATACTCAATAAAACATTAGGTTTTAATTTTAAAAAGAAACATTCAAGCTAGATATAAATTACCACATTATTTAAAACACTTGTCTTCCTGTTGTAGCAGGCACCAGTAACATGTCCTGTCACATGCTTGTGTAGCCCAAGGGCATCGGCTCACTCCAGGAACACGAAGACCCTCAAACCATTCCTTCTGGTCATGGGAATGAGTTCTATAATTGTTACTGGGTTTTGCATATCAAACATGACACAGGTAGCTCTCCAGTCTCTGCAGTGTGTGTGGTATACTCTCAGTAGTAGGCTCTCAGTTCATGCATTTACTGATGAACTGCAATGGGGAGAGATCTGCTTCTCTTGGGTGGAGCCTCTGAGGAGCTATGGAGTTTGGATGTTGAAAATGGTGGCCCGCTAGTGGGGTTTCTCCGGTTTCTTGCAAGGCCCTATTGGGATCGGGCCAGGGCTGAACTCGCCTTCCTCCTAGGTGCCTCATGATCAAGTTGAGCACAGGGAGAGCTGGTAGCAGCTCTGCCCCCGTGTGTCTGAGTCCTAATGAGTATAACTTTACTATTATCACATTTTTTCAGTATCATCATGAAATTTTATTTTTATCTATTTTAATAGTATTCCTGTAAGTTTTCATTTTTAAAAAATTCAATGTCCTATAGTAGATAAAACAAAGACTTTTGAGTGGCTAAAATCTGACCTATCATATATGGTCATATTAGTGAATTAAGTCACAAAATAAGACAAGAGTCAAAGAATATGATCCCAGATATCAGAGTTAAATCGAAAGAGCTAATTCAAAGTTAGTTGTTTAGTTGTTAACAGGAATGTGGTCAACACAACATTCCTGGATAGTACATGTTGCAAATCATCATATCTTTATAAATTGGTTTGGGTTTAATTTTAGGCAAAGAAGAGTAAGCTAGTTTTGGTTTTTAAAGTTCTAGATAAAATCATCACAGAACTTGGAGTGCATTATAGACTATATGATGCTCCCACCTTTGTTCCTCACCCCAGAAAACAGCTGGGGAGTATAGTAGAGGGAAAAATTTATTCTTTGAAAAGTAGTTCCCATAGGTTTAACTTATAGCAAATACATGTTTGTTATGTAAGCAACTTATCCTACAAAGTCTTTAAAATAAGAGCACTTATTTTTCTCTGGCAAAAACAAGATATAGAGCTATCTTCAGTGATGGAGGAAAGCAGTCTGGTGTAGGGCGTGGTGTTGGAGCATTGCATGCATGAAACACTATCATGCATAATATGCATGGTATAATACACTATGGTGACTAAACTGAAAGTGAAAAAATAAAAGAATTGTCTTTTAATACTAGGTTATCATGAGGTAAGAGTAATTATACATCTTTTACAATTTACAAAGAATTTTGACACAAGTTAAACAAACCATACAACCATGAGAAGTAGTCAGAGGAAACATTATTTTCCCCAGTTCACAGATAAAGAAAGTGGAACCAAGATAGGTAAAGGTACCTTTTTCACAGTCACATAGTAATTTAGCGGCTGACCTGAAATTAGATTTTTGGTCTTTAAATTAAAGCTTTATTATGGCTACCACTACTATTGCTACTATTTTCTTTTTCCTCAGTTTCTCACCTCAATGATTGTTCCCCTTCTGCACAGCACTTCTAAGGAGGACTGTTCAGAGAAGACATATTGAATTAAGAATTCTGGCTGTACAAGCCTCCACACTCCTACCGAAGTGAAAAAAAATTCTGGCAAGACCATCTGTTTAGTCAAGTATGTGCCTGATGGCTGTGGGTGTATCAAACTGTACCACCATGGATTCAGGCCCCAGAGAGTAAATATTGAAACATGTGTTGTGTTTCTGTACATGTGCCTCAGGGCTCAGTGATGGGCACATTTGAAAAATCTAAATAATAATAGTGATGGTGATGTTGCCAGACTTAGTACTATAGTAGTACATGAGCTTCACTTGAAAGAGAGCTGTAGACTGATGCTGATTTAACATCCTGCCCCATTCATGCAATGTTTCCAACCAAATCCTAGAATAATCTAACTAAAATCCTTGAATTTAAACCAAAACCATGAAAAGAGGAGTGAGGATGAACTACAGATTCAAATAGTGGTGTCACATGTTAGCTGTTTGGTTGGAGACATTGCATGAGACATTGCATGGAGAGGCGGTCACTTTCTCCTGATTCACATTTGTCATTCTGAGATCCGCTGGGAAGCCTAGGACTGACAGAATCTGTGACTAGTCCATGGCCTATTAGCATAGCCCTCATGGCCCATTAGAACTTCTCCTCTTAGAAACCTGAAATCTGCCAAGTAACTCCATTCCTCAAGCTATTTCTCTAATGTGGTTCAAAAGTATCCTGGGTCTGAAGTCACCATTAACCTGTGGCTAAGAGCAGAAATCTTTCTTTAACTTTACTGGGCACAGTACAAAAACTTGTCTATGATGTGGTGAACCTACAGCCCCCACCTTGCTTAGAGACCTGTAGATCCACACTCTTGTGAATGCTTTTTCAGTATGAGACCTGAGTTTAGTCAAGTCATGAGACTTGTGTGCCAAACAGTGAACTGGCCCCTGCATCGGGGTCTCTATAAGAAACCATTCTTGCTAAAAAACCTGTAAGCAGTTTGTATCCTTGCCTTTGGCAACAGTATCCAGGCAGGGCCAGGAGCCACTATGCCAGCATCTGAATTTCCCCTAGGGCATGGCTAGAAACTGTTATCAAGGAACTAGAGAAGTACTTCACCTTTAAAGTTAACTCATCAGAACAGAACCATACATCTGTATCTTTTGTTCAAACATAAACTCCACATTTCTTTCTTTCCTCCCAAATAAACAGACTTTAGTACATCTTGTGAAAAGGAAAACCTGAATTTACCAATCTTTCTTTTTGTGCAGAGAGATCCACAAAGCATTCCTTTGCACACATGTAGCCATCATCTCATCCTTCAGTTCTTTCCAAGGACATAAGCTGAAGTTAGTATCTTTGTACCACAACCCATTCTGCTCTTAGTAAACACAGAGGTAAATTTCAAAATGTTCTTCATATTGGAAATAACAACTTCAACCAACTTTTCTGTTATGAGGCCCAAAAGACTCCTTCTACAGACTTAAAACTTTCTGGTAGGTATGGCCTACACCTGAGGCCATACTCAAAACCTTTTCTTACGTTTATTACCTCAGGCCACTGACTTGGCTATTAATAGCCTGAAATCCTAGAACAAAAGCCTTCTTTAGAGTCTCAATCAAATGCTTTTCTTCCAAATCTTTTCAATCTTCAAGGATTGAACAAAACAGCAAAACTGATCAGCAAAGTTGCTAAAAACATGTAAAGAGAAAACCTTTTCCATGATTTTTTAAAACCTTAAACACCGTGATTTACAAAGCTGTTTCAAGTATTAAATATTCAAATACCAGTTCCACCACAAGTGTGCCATTACTGCCACCAAAGACCCTTGTTTTCCACTCACCCCCACCTTTCTCACGATTGTGACTTGATCTTTGGCCACTTAAGAGACTTTCTCAATGGAGGATAAGTTTGGGCTGAAATAACAAATTTCCTTGCTGGTGTAGATGGAACAGGCTTGGAATATTGTGGCTGAGTACTAAATGCTTATTCTGTTCTCTATCTGTCTAGGAATCTGCATTTTGTTATATCTACTGGTCTAGAGTTCAGGTTCCGCATATGAGCGAAATATACTTCTATTGCTTTTGACCTACCCAAGTTTTTCAAAAGATTATGATATGTTCTGAAATTTTTTCCTTTTCTATTTCCCAGCTCTATAGAGGTCTTGATTTGTTGTGTCTGTCTGGTTCCTGACTTCTCATGGAATTGGTCCATAAGTAGAGAAAAGTTGTAGTTGGGAGGGACTAGCCTATATCTCTGGTTCCATCCCCTTTCCATGTTTGCAAACTGAAATTAACAAGCTACAAAGTCCAAGTTTTTCTTCTGCTCTACCCTCTAGAGAGGGTAACAAAAACAGTACTTTTAAAGTCCTTGCTTGTTCCACCAGTTGCTTCTCTGGTTTCTGATCCTGTACAATAGGTATTGTTCGGCTCTGTACAATACCACAGCCGAACATGCCACATACTGCACAGCTGAACACCCACGTTGGGTTGCCAAACATGTTAGCACAAAAGCAGATTTTCCTGTGCTGGTGTGTTCTTGAGAATTATATGAAAGGTTTATATACAAAACTCAAAAGATTGAAAGTTTATTGTACAGAAAAGGTAAACAGTTCCAGGTCCCATATGGCTGCCGGTCCCATGAATGAATTCCCCCAATCTGTCCCATGCAGTCTACTTGCCTGCCATAAACAATGCCAGGTCCTGTCCCTGATTTGGTCTCAGTCCCATGAACATTTTCTCAGTTTCTGACCACAGCCGCATTCAAGTGGATGAGATCCTTTGCTCTGCACCTGTTGCTGGGCCTCCCAGCTGTACCCCAGTGGTTAATGTCTTGTCCCGGCTTTCCTTAGTCACCAGCCATTACCCTGTGCTCAGGGGTGAGACTCTGTGTCCAGTACTAATGAAGGTGAGGTAAAAGCAGCAGTGGCAGGTCTCTGCTTCTTTGTGATTCCTAGGTTCTTCAATATTTTCAAGAATGAAAATACTGAATAATAAAGATCCTCAGACTCAGAGTCAGAAAGTAGAAAAGTTTACTGGAAAGCAGAAGAGAAAAAGAAAAGAAGCTCCTCTAGTGGGGAGGAACTTAGTACAGGACTAAGTTGAAAAGGAGTTTTGTGTAGAACTTTTAGGGCTTCTGATATCTCATCAGTTAGCAAGTGCTTACAAAAGATGCTAGCAAATTACAACAATGTCTAGTTCTTCTAAATATATCTGGGCATTTTTGCCTCTTATCTTAGTTTCACTGTTGGTGTAGGCTCCAGGACAGAGTTTTATGGTCCTGAAAATCTCGAGGAATGCTGGGTAAGAACTTTGGGAATGAAATAAGTCAGGCCAACGGGGAAAGGTGGCAAGGGGAAACTATGGCTTCTTTCTTCACTTGCAAGGGGAAACAAATCTTCCAGGCCTAATTGCCAATTTCCTTAGTTTCCTGCTCAGCCTAGACTCCAGGATTGCCCATTATCTTATTTTCCCTGTCAGCTGATGGGGAAGAGATGGAACATCTGGAGAGAAGGAACTGTGGTTTTCTCTCACTGGCATGGAGAAACTGGAAGCTTCCTCTTTTAGTACCTTGCCATTACCGGTGCATCTGAGCCTTGCCTGTACCTGAGCTATCCTGGTGTCTTAGCCCTTCTTGTTATCCTGAGTTATCCTGGTCATCTGAGTCCTGGTTAACCTGGGCATCTGAATCCTGTCTGTATCTGAGCTTTACTGGGCACCTGATCCCTGACTATATCTGTTGCTGCCTGGCCCTGCCAGGCGCTCCCGTACTGAGCCCTGTACGTGTGTCTGGGTGTCCTGAGTTACCTGATCCAGGGAGAGTCCAGAAAGTATGTGGGGAGGGTCGGAGTGAGAGAGAGAAAGAGAGAGAGAGAGAGAAGAGAGAGAGAGAGAGAGAGAGAGAGAGAGAGAGAGAGAGAGAGAGAGAGAATGATGGGGGCTGGGGGGCTTCCTTTTATCTGTAGTCAAATCTCATCCCCAGCCATCCCATTCTATGTTCTGATTTGCTACCTGTTCCAGGGACGAAGATTTAAAATGATCTGATGCTCTCTACCTTAACTCCTGCTGTATCATCTTAATTTTATTAAGTTAAAATGAAAATTATTTTTTATTTTTTAAATTATGAGTTAGAAACTTGTGCATGTCTACTCTTATATTTAAGTGTCTCTAGTTTGCAATTTTTTTTCTACTCTGGGTTGTCTCACTTCTTAATGATGTCCACGGAAGCAAAAAGTGGTTTTGTGATGATGTTTAGCTTAATCTATTTTTCTGTTGTTCATAATTTTCAATTAAAAAATAAGAAACTATATTATAATTCAAGGTCAATATTTATAGCTGCTTTCTTCTATAGTCTTCAAATATTGTATTTTTTAGCTTTTACATGTGGAGTCTTTTGTAGATTTTGAGTTTTTAAAAAAAAATATATATATATATGATATGTGATAGGGACCAAACTAGCATTTCCATCCAGTGGACCCAACCATCACAGATGTTAAAGCCTGAGAATGGCATGTAATTTTAAAAAGTTAATAAGATAGTTATTTATCATCTTTTCTGTGTGTAGCACTATTAGACATTATGAGATATAAGGCCACTGACCTCTTTTCGCTTGTTTCAATTAATATGCTTGGTATCACTGGCCTTTACATTTTTATTTATTAATGCTTATGTTACAGTGTCACATAGAATAGTATACATAAGCAAAGTATTTAAAGGATAATTATATTTCAGTGCTTTTTTTTTTCATTTCGTGGTTGACCTGCATCTACTTTTAATTCATTTGAGTAAACTTGTTTAAGTGATCATGGAATCAGGGGAAAATGGATTCTGCAAGGCATTGAAATGCCAGAGATACAAAGAAATATAAAGTACCTCTTTTTCAAAACCACTATTTTATTTGAACTCACAGTCCTAGGAGGGAAAGTGGCACATTCCTAAAGAGCTGCCAACTCACTATCCTATCTCACATTAAATTTTCACCAAACCATAGCAGCAAAAGTTACAAATAAATCATTATTTGTCCTTAACAGACTATTTGTTCTTTTTTACTTTAATCATTATTTGTCCATTTAAAACTCCTTAATTTTAACCTTAATTAAGATAAATTATTGTAAAGCCTCCAGTGATGGTTCCTCCTGGCATTGCTGTTTCTTTATCCATATGCTTACAAATCACTGTAGATAAGTTTGTTAGCATTTTTTTCTTTTGTTGAGGTTTTTAGTCAGAGAGAGTAAGCTTACTTTTTACAATGTAATTGTTCAAAAGTTATCATTTTTAGTCACCAGACCCATTTACTATATTTTGATTAATAAAAACATTAATGTAGCAGATCTATGAAACTGATTTTTATTATTAATTTAATTGGGATATTAAATATAAGATCTTTGTTTTATATATTAGTAAACACTCACATAATCATCTGCCAAATAGGATAGGGAGATATAGCTCAAAATAAGGGATTATCAATGAGAAAGAAGATACATTACAGGAGGTGAAAAATAAACCCACAAAATTTTAATAAACACAATAGGTTAGTATAACACTGTAATTTAATAGCATGTGAGAAAGAAATGAATATAAATACTTTTAGTTTTAAAGTAAAGCATATATTTTTAATGATTCAAAAACTTGCAAAAACGATCTGTACTTTAGATTTCTTATGCTAAAATAAATACATTTTTGGTGTGAAGTTAGAGTGAAAATTCTTAAATGTTTTGCTCACTTTCCATTTTAAATTCTCAAGTCCTTGCCTTGTCTTGACTATATGGACTAGGGTTGTTTCCTATTATTTAACCTACCTGGAAAATTTCTATTTTTCTGGCTTAAAATATCCAGAATTCCATGAGTTTTCTCATTAACCCTGGATTTCTCATCTGATTAGTCTTATTCATTGGTGTGGCAAAGGTAATTGAAATGTGCTTCACTTCTTTGTGTGTGTGTGTGTGTGTGTGTGTGTGTTTCACTTTTGAGCTTAGATTACTGATATTCAACAGAATGAATAACTTGAAGACAAGAAATTACTAAGAAATACATAAGTCTTAGAGTTTGAAGATTTTTGTAGAGTGATTTTTTTGATTGTACATGCATTATTGTAAATAATGTAGAGAGCAGATGTTTATAAGATTGCATCAATTAATTATGGGGTTCAGAATATAAAAAGTTATTTAAATTTTTTATTAAAGGCTTTTTAACTAATTGGATTCTTTAATTTAGAATATAGTCAATTATGGTTTCCCATGTACATAATTCCAACACCATATCCATCACCAGTGTACCACTTCCTACCTCAAGGATCCCAATTGCTCCCTTTTCCTCAACACACACACACACACACACACACTCACTCACTCTCTCACTCACTCACTCACTCACTCACTCACTCACTCACTCACTCACTCACCACAGTTGGTTGCGTGATTTAGTTTTTTTTGTTTTGCCTTTTAGCTCTTTATTTCTATCTTGCATGTATCTCTTTAAAGTTATTTTAAAACAAATTCATAAAACATAAATTTTGGGAATTATATTTTTATAATATTCACACCATATTCATCTTCTAAAAACACAGAACCATAGAAATGCATCAAGTGGACCCAGCCGTAGTAGTTGAATTCCTATTTAACAATCTTATTATAAGAAAGTTCATAAAATAGAAATTTGTTTTTAATTCAAACTCTATCAATGCTCCCACCTCATGATTAGAAATAAAAAATAAAATCTTCCCTAGATTTTCCAATGCAGTCAGGGTTGTTTAAGTGGCATTTTCTGTTTATTCACTTTGTTGTAATTTCACTGTTTATGCTGCACCATGATGAGAGGAATGCTATATGTGAAATCATAATGAGCTACTGTTGGCAGGAAGAAGAACAGCCAAAATAAGTGATTAAAAAGAGAATGAGGCAAGGTTCTGGTGGGGATAGGGTGTGGTGCTGCAGCTGCTACCTCAGCATGAGACTAGAGACCTGTTAATGCATGTGGGGGAACACATGGTTTGCTTCCATCTTACAGAAACTCTATTTCCGCTCAGTCCTCTGATAATTCTAGCTCACAGTCCAGAAGGAACTGGCACAATGTTTACTACCTGGAGGGATCAGAAATGAAGACCAAAAACCCCTGTGATTCCTTTGAACAAGTAGGCTTAGAAAGCCACAGAAGGATGGACAGATTGGTAATAGCAGTGGGAGGTGGGCATGTCTTCTATAGCACAGTCCTCATGGAATACAATATATGGGAAACTAGGAACAAGAGGTTAAGATCTCTGCCAGGAAAAAAACCTGTTATTTCTTGGGTAGAGACTGATCAGAGACTCTAGTCCTATGTTTCTCTATATTGTACAGAGGGACTGCTTAGGGAAAAAGGGCATATAGAAGCAATCATTCCCCCTGCTGGACATTGATTCCTGGTAATTTTCCTACCTTGGCATAGTGAACCATTATTTCTTAGTAGAAAGCACACTGGCACCTGAAACACAAAGCCCCTTGGAAATTTTCCTGACCATACTTTCTGGGATATGACATGTTCATGCAATCAGATGGGATTACAGAGTACTAAAATTAAAAACCCAGAAGGAACTATCAGAAAATAAATGAATGAGAGTCCATTAGTGACAATTAATTGCTGTATATTTTTAACCTTTCTTAATCTAGTAGAGAACAACCATATGTGCCATTAGTAAGTGCCATATTCAAGCCACGTGGTGGGAAGTTTTTCCTGTCCTTAAAGGAGTTCTTTGAACACTTATTGCAAAAATAGTTTTAGGCTATGCATTCCATAATCTGTTGCCTGTTCATGAAGTTCTGTATAGTCACTTCAGATCTGAATTATAATCTAGCCTGATAGCGTATTCTTGGTGAGGTGTTCAAATTGTTGAGTTTTTTGTACTATATTCTGTATAGTGTTCTGGCTTGTAAGGTTTCATTTGATAGATCTGCTGTATGGGCTTTCCTTTGTATATAAGTTATATTTTTATATTGCTGCATTTAGTATTCTGCCTTTGTTTTTGGATTTCATCTTTATGAGCATAAAGTGTCTTGAGTTTCCCTAATTGCACCTGTTGTCACTTGGACCTGTCAGGCTCTGGGATCTCAGTGCCTTAAATCCTAACTCTGGGAAGTTCTTATTAAAGCTATTTTTAACATTGAGTCACCATGAGTTGCAGTTACAAAGTTGTTTATGATTGAGAGAGGAGAAACTTGCTATTACATGGCATTGAGTATGGCACCCACTAATGGTTCATATGGTTGCCACTACTAAATTAAGAAAGGTTAAAAACATACAGCAATTAGTCATCACTAATGGACCTTTTATTGATTTATTTCCTGGTAATTATATTACCTTTCCTTTAAATTTTATTGGATCAAGTAATATAAAATAAATATGTTATATGTCTGCCAAGGGGACAGACTGTGGGGGAAACTGGGGAGACTGGGAGGAACCCTGGGGGTATTGGTGAGGGAAGGAGACATTGACATTGGTATTGGAATGCTGTATGCCTGAAACAACTCTATTATGTACAACTTTGCAAATCATGGTCTCTCAATAAATGTTCCTGAAAAAGAAAATCTAGAAGGAGACTTAGAGGTCATCTAGTTGGCCCTGTATGACCAACAATTGAGTGAATCATGAATTTCATCAAGTTTGGCATCTGCCTGTGAAATTTACATGATGTCATTTCAATGTTGACAAAAGAGCAGCCTTGCTAGAGCCAACATTTGTGTGGGATGCTCTATCCACAGGAGTTAGCTTACGTTGATGAGAAATTTGTTCTTTCTGACTCAGTGGACTGCAGCATTAACACTCAATCTAGTCTGGGTTTTCTTTCCTGTCACTGTCACTGTGATTGTTAATGCTCTGATTTTATTCCCCTCCCCACTCTGCTACTAACTTTCTATAGAACTAGCTAATTTATTCTCCTCTCTTTACCCAAGTGTCTTCTCATAATCCTCTCCCCTCAAGTTAGGGAAAAACAGAGGCATAGATCAAGTGTATCATTTCTTCAGGTGAGGGTTGATCATCTATCTTCTTTCAACCTTGAAAATTTTCTCCCCTCCCTTTTAATTTTTTATTCTCCTCCTCCTTTTCTTGTGTCAGGATCTCTCCATTCCCTGAGTCCCTCAGCAATACCTGGAGAGGATTAGACAATAAAAAAAAGACTTATTTTGATTCAGATTTCAGCCTATTGATATGAGCCTGAGACCAGACCAGATATTAAGAAGTAACCACAGCAATTAAGAGAAGAGTGAAACCACAGAGACTGGCACATATCCAAAAGAGCAAGAACAACAAGTGCTGGCGTGGATGCGGAGAAAAGGGGACTCTCATTCACTGTTGGTGGGAATGCACGACTGTATAGCCTTTTTGGAAAACAATATGGACATTCCTCCAAAGACTAGAAAATGAGCCCCTTTGACCCTGTCATACCACTCCTGGGAATATACCCTGGGAAGCCAAAACATATAGCAGAAACACCATCCGGCACTTTTATTTTCATAGCAACACTATTCACAATAGCCAAAACCTGGAAACAACCAGTATGCCCGAGAACTGATGACTGGATAAAGAAACTTTGGTACATCTACACAATGGAATACTATGCAGCTGTTAGGAAAATGAAGTTACGATATTTGCCTATAAATGGATGGACATGGAAAGGATCATGTTGGAGTGAAATTAGTCAGAAGGAAAGAGAGAGATATAGAATGACCGCATTTATTTGCATGACATATGTATACATATTATGACACCAAAATCCAATGTCAGGCTAAACGTGGATCAGGAGGTCTTACCAAAAGTGGAAATTACTGCCAACCTGTGGGAGTCAGAGGTTAGGTAAGACAGAGAAGGGAACATGTGTGAATAAAGGTCTAAAGGGCTAATACCAACCTAGAACTGAGTATCAAATACAGGCCCAAAAAATGCACACGATGGCCTCTAAGTGTATGTAGTGCAATCCACAATGTATAAGAGAAGGAAAAGAGAGAGGGCGAGAAAAAGAGATAAAGAACCTGCCATTTAGGCAGGCTATGGGAGGGGGAGGAAATTGGGGACATTGGTGGTGGGAAATGGGCACTGGTGGAGGGCGGGTGCTAGAACACTATGTGACTGAAACCTCTAAACATGAACAACGTTGTAATTGTATATCTCACGGTGGTATAATAAAATATTTAATAAAAAAATAAATAAATGGATAGAAAGAAAAAAAGAGAAGAGTGAAGACATACAGGAGTCTGCATCCTTAACTAAGCAACCTTTTAGTCACAGAAACAATAAGCCAGAGGTGGTGGGTGGGTGTTGAGGAGAGGGGCCTGTAGGCTGCAAACCTTCCTCTTCAACCTTTGTGGCCAAAATCCCTTTCCCAACCCGAGTTAACAAACCTGAAAAAATGTATTCACACACTGGAGAGAGGAATATTGAGAGAAACTGAGAGAGTAAATGACTGGACACAAATGAAAACAGAAGGGGCTTTAGTTCATTCTGGAAATAATTAAAGCAATGTCTGTCCATTAAATTTCTGGGCAAACAAATAATCCTAATCTCAATGAAACTCAAGAAGAGTTGTTATAATTTGAATACGAATAAGCCATTTCCATTTCATTTAAAGGTGGTTTCTCTTGGAAAGGGAAGTGGATAGGGACCCCCAGAGTTTCAACTCTGAGCTACGATAGAAAAGAAAGATTATAATTTTTTTTTTTGTGGATCAGAGTTCTTTATTTATTTATTTATTTATCTATCTATTTATTTATTTATTTATTTATTTATTTATTTTTTTCATGTGAAGTTTAATTTATTGATTTTGTTTCTTTTTTTTAAGTATTTTATTATACCACCGTGAGATATACAAATAAAAGATATACAATTAAAAAGTTCATGTTTGGGCTTTGGTCATACAGTGTTTCAGCACCCGTCCCTCCACCAGTGCCCATCTCCCACCACCAACATCCCCGTTCCTCCCCTTCCCCAGCCCTGCTCCATGGCAGGTTCTTTATTTCTTTCCCTTTCTCTCTTCTTTTCCTTCCCTTCCAGACTATGGATTACAGAACATACATTAAAAGGTTGTCATTTGTATCCTTTTGCCTCTATTTAATGCTCAGTTCTAGGCTGGCATTAGTACCTCGACTATTGTTAGCCCCCTGTTCCATTTTCTGTCTTACCTAAACTCTGACTCCCACACGTTTGTGATAATCTCCATTTTTGACAAGACCTCCTGATATATGTTTCACTTGACCTTGGATATTGGTATCATAATATGTACATATATATTTATGCCATGCAAATAAATGCAGTCATTCTGTATCTGTCTCTCTCCTTCTGGCTAATTTCACTCAACATAATCTTCTCCATGTCCATCCATTTATAGGCAAATTTTATAACTTCATTTTTCCTAACAGCTGCATAGTATTCCATTGTGTAGATGAACCAAAGCTTTTATCCAGTCATCGATTTTCGGGCACTCTGGTTGCTTCCAGATTCTGGCTATTGTGAATAACGCTGCTATGAACATAAAAGTAGGGATGGTGTTTCCGCAACGTATTTTTGGTTTCCCAGAGTAGATTCCCAGGAGTGGTATGGTTGGGTCAAATGGACTCTCCTATTTATTTATTTTTTACAATTAAAAAGTTCATGTTGGGTTTTGGTCATACAGTGTTTCAGCACTGCGCCCCTCCACCAGTGCCCATCTCCCACCAACAACATCCCCAGTTCCTCCCCTAACCCAGCCCTGATCCATGGCAGGTCCTTTATTTTCTTTGCCAGAAAGATTATAATAAATTTGCATTTTGAAAATACAAAAGAAAATGCAACTGAACTTTAGCTAAAGATCATTGAGAGAGAAAAGGGATGAGTCAGGTGACAGGTGTCTCTATACATCTTCTTATCTTTGATTTTACTGCTCTGTGTCAGAATATACTGTTTTTTCTTCTGGAGCCCCAGCCCAGTGTTATCAGTTGATTTATTTAATAAAACTGAGGACCAATGAAGACTGGAAATGTGGCTTCTCCAACATGCGCCATGCTGGGATTGTTGAAGTGATAAGTAATTTGCTTTTATTTTTTGTGCTTTTATTTATTTGTTTATTTATTTATTTTTTAATTAAACATTTTATTATACCAACGTGAGATATACAATTACAACGTTTGTTCATGTTTGGAGGTTTCGTCACATAGTGTTCCAGCACCCCGCCTCCACCAGTGCCCATTTCCTCCTCACCAATGTCCCCAATTCCTCCCACCTCTCATAGCCTGCCTAAATGTCAGGTTCTTTATCTCTTTCTTCTCTCTCCTCTTCTCCCTTCCTTCTCCTACACACTTTTGGTTAGACTTACATACCTGAAGCCATCAGCGCATTTTTTTTTTGCCTATGCTTTAATGCCTGCCCTATGTTGGTATCGCCCCTTCGATATTTATCCACAAATGTTCCTTCTGTCTTACTTAACCTCTGACTCCCTCACGCTTGTGGTAATTCCACTTTTGTTAAGACCACCTGATATATTTATGTCATGTAAATAAATGCAGTCATTCTATGTGCCTCTTCCTTCTGACTCATTTCACTCAACATGATCCTTCCATGTCCATCCATTTATAGGCAAATCCATAACCCTTTTCCTAACAGCTGCAAAGTATCCTATTGTAGATGTACCACAGTTTCTTTATCCAGTCATCAGTTCCCGGGCATACTGGTTGTTTCCGGTTCTGCTATTGTGAATATGAAGCTAAGGAAAATAAAAAGTGCGGTTTGTGTTTCATGTGTTTGGCTTCCCAGGGTATATTCCAGGTGAGTAAGCGACTGGGTCAAAAGGAGCTCACTTCTAGTCTTTGGAGGAATGTCCATATTGTTTTCCCTTCCTATTGGCTTTTCGGGCAATTTTCTTGTTGGTCTTTTTCTAATATTTTCAGCTGTGAGGTCAGTTATTTATGTGGGTCCTTTCTTCTTTCCTATGAAAGTTTGCAGAGCTATGAACTTTCCTCTTAACAGCTTTGCTGTGTCTCACAAGTTCATAGTTGGTATCTTCATTATCATTTGCTCTAGGAATCTTGGATTTCCTGTTTGATTTTTCTATGATCTGGGCCAGTTCACTCCTCTTAAGGCAACCCAGGGTCCTCCGCTCCTGTATGGTCACTATATTGATGCTCGTAACTTAGTGTGGGACACCCAACGCGGCATAGCACAGTACAGCCCAGCGAACTCCCTTGAACCTGGCCCCCTTGGGACAGAGCTGCTACTGGCTTCCCTGTGCCCAGTTGCTACCACGAGGCACCTACGAAGGATGGTGGATTCTAGCCCTGGCCCGCCACCCCAGAGCCTTGCACAACCAGACCTACCCCCACTCCATGAGGGCCTCCATTTTCCACATCCTGACTTCCCTCGCCAGAACTCCACCCAGCAGACCAGACTATCACAGTGCCCCGCTCAAAGCCCCTTGCAGCCACGCGGGTTCATCAATAATGCTGGTTAGAGATGACTACAAGAGTATTCTACCCACAGGGCAGAGCCTGGCAGCTACCCATGTTGTATTTGATATGCTAAATACCAGTAATAATTATAATCCCTATTCCCATGACCTGATGGGAATGGTTTGAGGCTCTTATATTCTGGAGCAAGCAGGTGCCCTTTGGGCTCTACTTGCATGAGACAGGGACATATGGAGATACATTGGTGCCCACTTCGAGCAAATCGGATGCATGAACGGGAAGACAAAGACAGAGAGACAGTGATTCTTCTATGATCCATTTGTTGTTCAGCAGTGAGCTGTTCAGTTTCCAGGAGTTTGTTTTACCCTCTTTGTGTATGGTTAACTACTATTTTTAGTGCATCATGATTCGAAAGATAGTTGACAAAATTTCTCTCTTTTTTTATTTATGTTGAGGCATTGGTTTTTAGGCTCAGTATATGATCTATCTTGAGAATGTTCCATGTAAACATTTGGAAAATATGTATTCAGCTGCTTTGGGGGATGAAAAGCTCTGTATTATCAACCAGCTCTTTTCTTCCATTTCTTCCTTCAGGTCCAGTATTTCCGTGAGTTTTCAGTCTTGTCAATCTATCCATAGTGGATAAGGCAGTGTTGAAAGTCCTCGACTATTATTGTGCACCGTAATAACCCTTGAGGTCTATTAGTAGTCGTTTTAAGTATTTTGCTGGGCCCCTTCTTGTGCATATATGTTTAGTAGTGTGATTTCTTTCCTAGTATACATACCTAATTATTAAGAAATGGCCTTCATTGTCCCTTTTTAACCTTTTTCAGCCTCGAAATCTATATTGTCAGATACGAGTATGGTCACCACCTGCCTTTTAGAAGAGTTGTTTGCTGGAGAATGGTGCCTTCCAGCCTTTGACTTTGAGTCAGTGTTTGCGCTCTGATTATACAGATGTATCTTTGTAAGCATGAATGTTGATTCAGTTTTTTATCCATTTTGCCAAACCTTGTCTCTTAATTGTGCATTTAGGGACCTTGACATTGAGAGATATATTGTCATTGGATTTTGTGCCATCTTTCTGTTAAACTTGTTGTGGTTTTGGGTTATCTTATTTTACATTAGATCCCTTTAATCCTTCTTTTAAAGTTGGTTTTGAGTCTATGAATTTCCTGAGTTGTTGCTTATCCATGAAGTTAGTGTATTTCCTTCACATCTGAAAGTAAGCCTAGCTTGGTAAAGAATTTTTGGTGAAGTCTGAGTTCATTGAGTTCTTTTCACAATATCCTCCATTGTTTTCGGGCTTTGAGTGTTTCATCTGAGAAGTCTACTGTAACTTAGGGATGCTCCTTTGTATGTGATTTCTTCTTGATCTTGCTGCTTTCAGTATTCTATCTCTGTCTATTGTTTTTGTCATTTTATTAAGGATGTGTCTTGGAGTATTCTTGTTGTGGGTTTCTTTAGCTTGGTATCCTCTGGGTCTCCTGTATCTGGGAGATGCTTTCAGTTCAGGAACTTCACAATGATGACTTTGACAGTTTCTTCTTCACCAGGGTTTTCTTCTTGCCCTTCTGGGACCCTAATGATGCGGATGTTGTTCCTTTGGCTTCATCCCATTTTCTCTGGTAGTCTGTTCGAAGATTGTGAGTCTTTTTTTCCATTTCTGATGTTGTCTACAGAATCTCTGAACCTCGTCTCAAGATCACTAATTTTTTCTTCAGTAGCTGTTACTTCTGTTTTGGAGGTCTACCCCTGTAGTTTTTCAGTTCACTTCTACCTCATTTTTAATATCTGTCCTTTCTGCATGTACTTTTGGGTCTGAAATTTACTCACTTCTGCTCTCATGTCCTCTTGTATTTTACTGACTTTGTATTCCATTGTTTCTTTGAGTTCCTTGTGTCTTTTAACATTCCTTCTGAAACTCCTTTCCAGAGAAATTAGGGAAGCCTATCAAAGTATTTTTTAAAATTTTTTTTTTATTTTTACAATTACAAAGATATACAATTAAAAAGTTCATATTTGGGTTTTGGTCATACAGTGTTCCAGCACCCATCCCGCCACCAGTGCCCATCTCCCCACCACCAACGCCCCCGGTTCCCTCCCCTCCCCAGCCCACCTCCATGGCAGGTTCTTTATTTCTTTCCCTTTCTCTCTTTCTTTTCCTTCCCCTCCAGACTATGGATTACAGAACATACATTAAAGGGTTGTCATGTGTATCTTTTGCCTCTATTTAATGCTCAGTTCTAGGTTGGCATTAGTACCCTCGACAATTGTTAGCACACTGTTCCATTTTCTGTCTTACCTAGCCTCTGACTCCCACACGTTTGTGATAATTTCCACCTTTGACAAGACCTCCTGATATATGTTTCACTTGACCTTGGATATTGGTATCATAATATGTACATATATATTTATGCCATGCAAATAAATGCAGTCATTCTGTATCTGTCTCTCTCCTTCTACCACTTCAACATAATCTTCTCCATGTCCATCCATTTATAGGCAAATTTTATAACTTCATTTTTCCTAACAGCTGCATAGTATTCCATTGTGTAGATGTACCAAAGCTTTTTATCCAGTCATCGATTTTCGGGCACTCTGGTTGCTTCCAGATTCTGGCTATTGTGAATAATGCTGCTATGAACATAAAAAGTAGGGATGGTGTTTCCGCTGCGTATTTTTGGTTTCCCAGAGTAGATTCCCAGGAGTGGTATGGCTGGGTCAAATGGGAGTTCAATTTCTAGTCTCTTGGAGGAATGTCCATATTGTTTTCCAGAAAGGCTGTACCAGCCGCGGCATTCCCACTCAACAATGGATGAGTGTCCCCTTTTCCCCACATCCACGCCAGCACTTGTTGTTCTTGCTCTTTGAATATGTGCCAGTCTCTGTGGTGTAAAGTGGTATCTCATTGTTGTTTTGATTTGCATCTCTCTGATGATTAGTGATGATGAGCATTTTTTCATATGTTTTTTTGGCCATTCGAATTTCTTCCTTGCTGAAGTTTCTGTTCATTTCTTCTCCCCATTTTTTGATGGGGTTGTTTGTTTTCTTCTTGTAAAGTTCTACCAGTGCCTGATATATCCTGGATATTAACCCCTTATCAGATGGGTATTGGGTGAATATTCTTTCCCATTCTGTGGACTGCTTTTGTATCTTAGTCACTGTTTCTTTTGAGGTGCAGAAGCTTTTTAGTTTCATGTAGTCCCATATGTTTATCTTTTCTTCTAGTTGCTTTGTTAGTGATGTTTCACCTTGAAGATGCCTTTAGCTTCAATGTCGTGGAGGGTTTTTCCTATATTTTCTTCAATGTACTTTATGGATTCAAGTCTGATATTGAGATCTTTAATCCATTTTGATCTGATTTTTTGTGCATGGTGTTAGACACAGGTCCAAATTCATTTTTTTTACATGTCGCTGCCCAGTTTTCCCAACACCACTTGTTGAAGAGGCTTTCCTTACTCCATTTTAGACCCATTGCACCTTTATCAAAGATTAAATGATCATGTGTTTGAGGTTGGGTGTCAGGATACTCAATTCTATTCCATAGGTCCACAGGTCTGTTTTTATTCCAATACCATGCTGTTTTAATTACTACTGCCTTGTAGTACAGTTTGAAGTTGGGAAAGGTGATGCCTCCCATCTTCTTTTTCCCGAGGATTGCTTTAGCTATCCTTGGGGGGTTATTGTTCCACACAAATTTCAGGAGCGTTTGGTCAATTTCTTTGAAGAATGTCATGGGTATCCTTATAGGGACTGCATTGAATCTGTACAGAGCTCTAGGGAGTATTACCATTTTGACAATGTTGATTCCTCCCCATCCATGAGCAGGGAATATGTTTCCATTTCCTTGTGTCCTCTTTTATCTCTTGGAGCAGTGTCTTGTAGTTTTCTTTGTACAGGTCCTTTACACACTTGGGTAAGTTGATTCCTAGGTATTTGATTTTCTGTGGCACAATTGTGAATGGAATTGTTTCCTTAATATCCCTTTTCTTCTCTTTCGTTATTTGTATATAGGAAAGCCACCGACTTTTTGGGTGTTGATTTTGTATCCTGCCACTCTACTATATGCGTCTATTGTTTCTAGGAGTTTTTTGGTAGAGAGTTTAGGGTTCTCTAGGTATAATATCATGTCATCTGCAAATAATGATAGCTTGACTTCTTTCCTTGCCTATCTGGATGCCCTTGATGTCCTTTTTCTTCTCTGATTGCTATGGCAAGTACTTCCAGTACTATATTGAATAAAAAGAGGTGAGAGTGGGGCAACCTTGTCTTGTCCCTGATCTCAGGGGGAAGGCTTTCAACTTTTCCCCATTTAGAATGATGCTCGCTGTGGGCTTTTGGTAGATGGCTGTAACTATCTTGAGGAAAGTCCCTTCACCTCCCATTTTCTGGAGGGGTTTTAATCATGAACGGGTGCTGGATCTTGTCAAATGCTTTTCTGCGCGTCTATTGATAGGATCATATGGGTTTTATTTTTTTCTCTTATTGATATGATGTATTATGTTGATTGACTTGCGAATGTTGAACCATCCTTGCATTCCCGGGATGAATCCTACTTGGTCATGATGTATAATCTTCTTGATGAGTCTTTTGGATTCTGTTTGCTAGTATTTTGTTGAAGATCTTAGCATCCGTGTTCATCAGGGATATTGGTCTGTAGTTTTCTTTGTGTTGTCTCTCCCTGCTTTGGGTATCAGGGGGATATGTGCCTCGTAGAAGCTGTTTGGGAGTGTTTCTGTTTCTTCTATTTCCTGGAAGAGCTTGAAAAGGACTGGCAGTAGGTCCCTCCTTAAAGGTTTGGTAGAGTTCACTAGGGAATCCGTCTGGACCTGGGCTTTTGTGTTTGGGAAGACTTTTAATTACTGTTTCTATTTCCTCGATGGTGATAGGCTTATTCAGGTATTGGAGGTCTTCTTGTTTCAGCCGTGGGAGGTTATAGGACTTCAGGAATTGATCCATTTCTTCTAGATTCTCATGTTTCACGGCATACAGGCTCTCAAAGTAATCTCTGATGATCTTTTGGATTTCTGTGGTTTCTGTTGTGATGTCACCATTTTTATTTCTGATTCTGTTTATTTGGGTTCTCTCTTTCCCTGTCCTTACAAGTCTTGCCAATGGTTTGTCAATCTTGTTTATTTTTTTCAAAAACCAGCTCTTGGTTTCATTAATCTTTTGGATTGTTTTTTTTGGTTTCCAACTCATTGATTTCTCTCTAAGTTTTATTATTTTTTTTCTTGCCTGGGTTGGGCTCCTTTTGTTGGTCTTTTCTAATGTCTTCAGCTGTGTAGTCAGGTTATTTATGTGGGCCCTTTCTTGTTTCCTGATGAATGCTTGCAGAGCTATAAACTTCCTCTTAACACGGCTTTTGCCGTGTCCCACAAGTTCTTATAGTTGGTGTCTTCATTTTCATTTGTTTCCAGAAATCTTTGGATTTCCTGTTTGATTTCTTCTATGACCCATTTGTTGTTCAGGAGTGAGCTGTTCAGTTTCCAGGTGTTTGGTTTGACTCCCTGTTTCTGTGTACGGTTAACTTCCATTTTCAGTGCATCATGGTCTGAAAAGATAGCTGACACAATTTCTATCTTTTTTATTTTATTGAGGTATGCTTTGTGGCTCAGCATGTGGTCTATCTTGGAGAATGTTCCATGTGCACTAGAGAAAATGTGTATTCAGCTTTTTTGGCATGAAAAAGCCCTGTATATATCCACTAGCCTCTTTTCTTCCATTTCTTCCTTCAGGGCCAATATTTCCTTGGTGAGTTTCAGTCTTGTTGATCTATCCATCGTTGATAGA